>BPLR01007583.1:0-178545 GCA_021605095.1 Caerostris extrusa
CCCTGGTCTAGGGAAGGAAAGGAATTCGGGAATCTAGGTTTTGAGAGTGAGTAACTTCTTATATTATGTGATGAAGTTTCTTTTTCCTCTGTCCTTATTTCGTAGTCATTAGTGAGTTCGCATTATGTTTGATTGTAAGAATGACCTTAATTTTTTGATGTTTTTTGGCATTTGTCAATCATAATAAACTATTTTTCCTTGTTTATTTAAATCCTTTATGTAGTTTATTAATAATTTTTCAGTCCTGCAATATTTGTAATGAATATTGTAATAGTATTTTTAAATGTTTTGTTAAAAGGCTTAGAAAATCTTGAAATATTAGAGATTAACAGAAACAGAGAAACAGATTATGAAATAACAGAGATTATTATAGTAAATTTTTTTAGTAATATTCATCAACATATTTCTTGAAATTATATATAAAGTAAGGTATTAAAAACTATTTGTTTAAATGAAATAAATAAAAAGTTTATAATTTTTTATAATTATATTTAAAAACGAAGATTACAAAAATGATGTTAATTATAAAAACATAAATGATAAAGCTAAGTTTCTTTTCCTTTTAAATTTCTTTATTTTCTTTATTTTTAAATGTATTACGGTCACGACGTTTTTTATAATGTGTAATATGTTTAATTAATCATATTTAAAATTTTTTGAATTGATCAAAAAATAATTGAACCATTGTTGTTTCCTATTAGATTGGTTGTTAAATGAATGTAGGAAGTTTTGTTCATAGATGATAACGCTGAAGAAAGCATCAACAACATATATTTAAACAAAACGTAATTAAATATTCATAAACACCTTAGTATAACATCAAAATATAATTGAATGACTTACAAAATTCGGCAGAAGCTATTTTTTCGATGATGCATTTTTATACTCGGGAGGGTCATGTCCTTCGATAATGATGTTAGATTTTTGATGATCTCCGCACATTGAAAGTAACATGCAGCAAAAAGAAAAAGAAAGGGTGTCAATAATTCTTTTCAAAATATCAAAATAATTTTTTGTTTATTAATTCTAAAAATAAATCTGACGTACGGGATTACGCGAATTTTCAAATTTCTTTTGTTCTGTTGGGCTTATATGTTCGCAGGTAGCGGTTTTAATATTAGGAAATTTACTTCGTATAAAGAACATGTAAAAATTTTACTTATATTGTAATTCTGATGGGCTGAATATTTCTTTCTCATGGAAAATGTACAACATAAAATATCCATGGAACTCCTCCTGGAATTTGTCAAATGGCGACACCAGGGATGACAGCTGTCCTTATCCTATTAACCTATATATAATTGTATTCTTTCCATCATCTGAAATGTTTGTACTTCTTTATTCTTGTTTTCCTATTTTATTTTTGTTTCTTATCCTTAAGCTTGGCCGAAAAGAACACCTAGAAGAAAAACATGAACTCATGACAACTTATGATAAATGTTGAAAATGCAGCTTCTTTTATTCCTTCAATTTGTGCCAGATCGACATGGGATACACCAATCGAAGAAATGTGTCTTTTTCTAGCAGTTATACACGATTGCCCTGGGTACCCATTTTAGTCGCCTTTTAGGACATGCATGGGCTACAGTGGGACTATTCTAACCCAGAACCTACACATGGGGACGAACCTACATTTTAAGTAATGAGTTTTATAAAATGAGGGAAATTTTTTACAAAATTTTATAGAAAATTTATTCTCGATGAAATTAACATAACTAACTCTCAGATATTTGACTATGTGAATATGAGAAATGATTTTGTACTATTTAATAGTTAGATTTTATGTTCCTTAGGGTTGTGGTTTAAATATTAATAATTTAATTCGTAATATGGACATTTAAAAATGTTTGTCGTTTTTAAACTAAAATTAGGATATTCTTTTTCATTTTCCATGGAATATATACAAATCAAATTATCCATGAACTCCTCTTGGGCTTTTGTCGCATTGCGACACCAAGAGGGAAACGACTGCAATTATCCTATTAGTCTGTACATAAGAGAAGTCTTATTAACATTAAAATATTTTAATTCTTCATCATTCACCTTTTTCAAGAAAAAAATTTGATGAGGGAATTCTTTCTCAAACTTCAAAATATAAATATAGATATTTTAAAACCCATCAATTAAATTAACAAACATAACACTTTATGGCGTAGGACTGATATACAATAATTTAGAAAACTTTTAAAGCACTTTCGTTCATCACTCGTAGACTTTCTTTTAAAACTGCATGAGACTTAATGCTGCTTTCAATTTTGATCAATTAATATGAGAATTATTTTTATTTCCTTAAATTCGTTTAAATTTAAAGGTTTAAAATATTATTTTACCCAAATATTTTTACATACAGAAATATTAATAAATAGCATAGTATAGTTTCAAAATATATAATTGAATAAAAAAATACCCCAAATTGTCCATAGTCCTTCAAAATATAATAGTACTCCAAAATTAGTAGTTTCCTACACGTCCGTAGATATCGATGGAGGATTTGGCTGGATAATCTCAGCTAATTTCTAAGAAACCTAATTTGGCGACTTTTTAAAATCGTGCCTAGTGTGTGGCTTACAATATATTTTTTACAAACTTAAAAATATAATAAACAGGCTGTGTGGCATTTTTAGAAATTATATTGTTTGGTTAGCTTTATATACAGTATGGTTTTATTCACATTTCCGTCGAATACGACGTAAATTACACTCAAATTCAAAATATTAGAAATATTTCATTGAACATATTTAATGTATAAAGAAGAAGTCGTCCAATTCGTTTCATGCACAGTATTGAAAAATGGGAATTCTACCACATAGGATTCTGGTGAAATTTGCGCCAATTTGGCAAAAACAGCTTACATTGACGCTATTTGTTTGTTGGGCGTGAACTTCGTGGTGAAAAATCGTCAAATCTTAGGATATATCGCCAAGTCTAGATATATGTTCGTTTGATTATATGTTTTGACTGAAATCTTTTTACTATTTGGATAATAAAATAGTTATAATTATTGGTTAAAATAATATTTTAAAGGATTTCAAATAATTAGCTGTTTTCTAAACATCTAGTATTATACATAAAAACATAAAACTTAGTGTTCTTTCAAATTATGTCCGTTACTATTTATGATATCATTCAAATTTTTGATTTATTAAATAAAAAGGATTTTCTCTAAATTAAAAGGGAACTTCTAATTTATCATTTTAATTGTTAAGTATAAATGAAAAGAAGCAAATCTATGAATTATTTCTTCACTGTAAATACACAAGATAGTTCATTTAGTATTTGAACTCGCTTAATCAATTTAGCAAAACAATTATTATTAAATAAAATGGAGATTTTTAGTTTTCAATTTTAATTATAAATTTGAATTAAACGGAAAAATTGCAAAATATCCTAACACGGTTAAAAATTAAATAGACAATATCATAAAAGCATCTTAGATACTGAAGCATTTGAACACATAAATTTAAAGTAAACAAACGCATTTTAAACAGTGTGAATGACTAACCTTAGATTCAGATCGAACGGCACTAATTGAAGATTTTTTAATGAATTTTGCAGCATTCAGTTCTTATAGCATGCAACTTGCAGCACATTTTTCTAAGACTAAGAGAAATGATGTTTACTGTACAAAAACTGAAGTAACACTGACTTGCCTCACTGTTTCAGATATTGTTTAAAATACACTATCCATTGTTTAAGTTAAACGGCATTAATACAGATTTAACAATGTAATTCTTTTTGTAACAATTAAAAATTTGATTTAAATTATGTTGTTCATACAAGAATGTCTCAATATTGTTCTACAAAATTCATAAGACCGTTTTGTGAGGATTTAAAAATAACCCCTTTTCTGATAAAAGCGGCCTGATTGCCAATCGGCTAGTACTCTGGTCTTTGGTACCACCGGCTTCAGGTTCGAATCTGGCGGGGGCATAGATGTTTGTTAGTGATTCGGAATTCCCGTTAAACTGTATGTACCGGCCTAATTAGCCTAAAGTGTGCATAAAATGACCGTAGAGCGACAAATCAATCTCGATAATACTATTAAATTATCTTTTGTTCAAATTTCTAATAATAATGATTTAGATAATTACTAATGCTTTCCAAAATGCTATTAAAATCTTTCGCATAACTAACAAACAATGGATTCATCCTAATATCAAAAAAAAAGTATTAAACTTAGAAACAAACAACTTTCCAAAATGCTATTAAAATCTTTCGCATAACTAACAAACAATGGATTCATCCTAATATCAAAAAAAGTATTAAACTTAGAAACAAACAACTTTCCAAAATGCTATTAAAATCTTTCCCATAACTAACAAACAATGGATTCATCCTAATATAAAAATTATTAAACTTAGAAACAAAGCAAAAAAAGAAACCCTTAATCCTGCTGATAAAGCTGTTTTTAATATATTTAACAAAAATATTAGAAAAAGCCATTCAAGTGTTTTCGAATAAAGAATGGGATGAGAAATTACTAGAACTTCAGTCTGAAGATAATTAGTTCACCATGAGATTTCGTTAAAATACCTAAGACCAATAGGCCTAAGGCTAAACATTTAAATGGGCCGGATTCTATTGCTTCTTCGGATAAAGATAAGGCCGAAGTTATTGCTAAAGTCTTTGAAAAAAAACATTTCCAAATTAATTCTACTGATAATGACAAAATGGATCACATTGTTAATGAAACTGTTTCTAAATTTTATTTCCAAATTCATGATTATGCACCTACTAATAATATTAACCCTTCAGGCATTGTTTGTCATAATAATAAACTTAATATTAAAAATACACCGGGTTTAGACAATAATAAAATGATTAAACACTTTCCTCCTGTTACTATTATCTATCTCACCTACTTAATTGATAAAATTCTTGAACTTAATTATTTTCCCAATGCTTGGAAAACTGTTGTTGTAATTCCTATTCTCAAACCTGGAAAAGATCCCACTAACCCAAATAGCTATAGACCTATTTCATTACTTTCCTCTAGCAATAAAATTGTTGAAGCAATCCTTTATAAATTTTGAATATTTTCGTTACTGAAAATAATGTTTTAAATCCAAAAAAAAAACTTGACTTAAGGAAAACCTTTCTACCACACATTAACTTCTACGAACTACTAAATACAATACTGGTGGATTCCAAAATAAATTTTGTATGGGTAGGATTTTCCTTGATATTCAAAAAGATTTCGAGTGAGTTTGAATAGACAGATTGATTTATAAACTTATTGTTCTTTACTTACTCCACACTTAATTAAATTTATTCGCTCCTACATTACTCATAGAACTTTTAATTAGCCCAAAGTGCAAAAAAAATGATAGTAGAACGACAAACTAAACGTAGAACTTTTACTGTTAAAGTTAACAGAACTTTCTATTATATTCAAAATATTTTGACAGGCACTTCACAGGGTAGTAAACTTTCACCACTGTTTTTCTCCATTTCTATTGCTGCTATCCCTACTAATCCTAAAATTCTTACTATCTACGCTGATGACACTGTTATGCAAAAAAAAATAAAAAGACTAAATTCTTATCTATCACACTTATTAATCACTTTAAAATTAACAATAACCATTAAAAATTTCTTTAAATGTTGACAAAACAAAACTGAAGCTGTTCTTTTTTTCTGCTGGTACTGGCAAGATCGAGTACATTACCTCGATGATTATTATTTCTAATGTCAATTCTAGTAACTTTAAGGGAGGGAACAACTTTCACGCCCCTTTGACTTTGGAGGAAACGATTTAGGTAAAACCCATATCTGTTTGAATGTCCAAAGTTTCAAGAGGAGTGAAGAGCGTTCTGCTTGAAACAAACTTAAGATGCCAGCGATCAAATTTAACAATTTTATAATTTCTTGGAGTGCTCAAACTAAATATTTAGGCGTGGGCCTGAATGGCCGATTGGCTGGCGCCCGGTACCACAGGTTTCGGGTTCGAGTCCCGGCATATTGCCATGAATGTTTGTAGTGGTTCGAATCCACTTTATACCTAACATGGTCGTACCGGTCTAACATGGTCGTAGAGCGTTGCGGGGGTAATATTACTTCGCGTCCATAGTTTATCTTCAAGCTACATGCACCTCCTGGGTAGGGCTAAGTGTAAAGTCGGGGCAGCGCTTGTCTTAAGGTATCCAAGATAACTGTCTAAGTGTTTGCCAGCTGCATTAGAAACTAAAAAAAAAAAATAATATTTAGACGTTATTCTATATCACCATTTAACTCGGAAACAACATTTCTTGTATACTAAAAAAAAAAGCTTTTAGTAAACTTTACCTCTTATTAATAGAAATTCAACTGCGACTGACCAGGGATAATAAACTTCTTTTATGTATTGCTATTCTTCGTCCCATCTTAACCTACGCTTGCCCCATTTGATCTTATGCTGCTAAATCTAATCTTAAAACTATTGAAACCTTACAAAACATCACTATCTGCCAAATAACCTCTGCTAAATAGTTTATACATAATTCTGATCTTATTAACATTTTATTATTTGATTTTCTTAAACATATTTCCATTAAATTCTTTAATAATCTCGATAACTATAGCAATACGACAATACAGGAGATTGAATCAATTCATTATCCTTATCAATCAGTATTCTTAATTTCAATTCATCAATCATTTTCCTAATAAAGAACGGCCACATAAAATTTTTACTCTAAATTTTTTTCTTTTTCAATATTTCTGTAAATTGTTTTATGATTTCGTAAATTTGTAAATTTATGCTGAGCAATATTCAGATGTTTTCAACTGTTTATTTTCTGTTATATCATGGAGATGGAACCCTCAGGGGCTAAATAGCTCCAAAATCTTAAACACAAACCGGGAATTAAAAATAAAATGAAATTTAATTTATTTCAGAGAAAGATAGACAATTTTTGTTTAATTACAAAATTTGCTTTATGTACAATATCACTAAAAATGATATTCCTGTAACGTCTCGTACTATATTAGACCTATAACGGCCTCAAATCGAGGGGCCACTTTCAAGATCATGGGAACACTTCAAGTTTTATTTATAAATACTCTATACATACAAATACAAAACTCTGAATATTATACAAAGAAATAAAAATTAAATATATAAATTTTTATCACAAGTTCACGAATATATCAAAAGTGCAATTCCCTCCAAAGTCGGAGATTTTCAGAGTTCTCGGAATTTTCAGAGTTTTTTGCATGTATTGAGGATTGGAAAAACAAGCAAAAGTGCATTGTGTCCGGGGGATTACTTTGAAGGCGATGAAATAAATTTGGAAGAATAAATTAAGAGTTTTTGAGCAAAAAAAAAATTATTTGGAATTACTTTTTGGGTACAGTAGTATATTCTTTTAAATAAGTATTCCGATAAATTGTTGATTAATCCGAGCTTAATCTTATAACGTGCGTATGTCGTTGATACAGAACATAAACAATTTTTATGATGTTGCCACTCATGAAAATAAAAAACAAACCAGAAAAACGATTTTTTAATTTATTAATAACTTATATTTTATTCTAAAATAATTAATTTCTTTTTTTAATGATTGATTAAATCATATTATAGAAGATTAGATATAATTAACACGAGGGCTGAAGTTGAAGGAAATTAGATATTCTCCATTTATCATCAAATCCTAATCTTTTGAATTTTTCCTGTATCTTAGAGAAAGATGGCTTGGAGAATAGATTACTACCAGATAAAATAGAAGAATTAAAGAATATTTTATGGACATTTTCTACTTGTTTTTCATGCAATCTAGAGAGACTAATTTAGTTAATCCTGACATTGAGCTGATTAGTGAGGATCCTATAAGTATAAAACTGTATAAACTTTCACCTCGTCAGACAGACATTCTTAAAAAAGAAATTCAGAAAATTCTTGATCTTAAAATTATTGAGCCTGGCGAATCAGACTATACTTTTACCCATGATTTTAATAGAATCAACTGTTAAAGATCTTAGACCGTTCATTGAGTTTCGTAAATTAAATGCTATTACTAAAATAGAATATTTACCTTTGCCTAATATAGAAGAAAGAGTATGAGTTTAACCTTTACCACAGTTACTATTATCTTAGACCTAACCCAAGGATATTGGCAGATACCTTTAACGAAAAGAACTCATAGGTATTCTAAATTCGTGACTAGTTTTGGAAGCTTCCGTCCTTCATGATTGCCATTCGGACTGAAAAATGCTTCGTATTTCTTCAGCAAAGTTATGTCTAAATCACTAAAGGAAAACGCTCGCTTATGAAACATCCACTTCCCATATCTTGATAATATTGCGGGTCTTTTCAGAAACAAAGCCGTCCTAAGCCATCGAAATGCCAAACAAGTTTTGGGGCAAACTTACATTTGGGTCATATTGTTGGGCAATGCTTAAGAACACCAGAGGAAGTTAAAATTCAAACAATCAAAGACTATCCTCCTCCTAAAACGTTAAGTTAATGCATTTTTTAGGACTAGTGGGATACAGACACTATATGCCTATGTTCTCTGTAATGGCCTCTCCCCTCACTGATGCTCCTCACTGGTCATTCTTTCTCCTGAACCCTGACTATAGGATCCGGGGTGTTAATCTGTTTTTAAAAGAATTAGTTGACGGTCTCTTTCCCGTTCCACGAGGTCTGCTGTATAATTCTTGTTGGAATATATGATTGAACCTTATATTGATTTAATGATAACCCCATATTTTATCTTGGCGCATGAAAATTTAGCATTGTGAAATTTTTCAATAATTTCATTGTGCAATCCGCTCTACGAAACCTTTGAAAGTGATAGCATGAAATACAAATATTTTCTCCATTGTAACTAACTGTTTCTCATCTTCAGAATAATTTGAAGTTTTTTTTTTTTTTAAAATTGTTACTTTACAACTGGAAGTTGGTGCTAAGTAGAACTTATCAATATTGTTTTATTAATTGAAATATAAATTTTAGTTCATTTAAAGCATCCATCTATAATTTAATCAAAATTAAAATTTATTAATTGAACAGATACTGTATTTAATTAAATATCAGACAATCATTATAAAGAAACTTCTTTTTATCGGTTTGTTGAATAATCATATATATAAATATTATCTGAATGGACAAAATGCTGCAGTGGCATCGCATGTCTGCCACAGAAACCATGTGCTACATCGAGTTTTGCGTTTTGCAACCATTGTATGGACTTTGATACGCAAATTGAAGTAACTGGTCTGATCGATCTTGGTCTGGACGATCTTTCGAGACGTCCTTGAGACGATAAGCGAAGTTCGTTTTGCAAGTGCAAGCGGTATTTCCCACGTTCTGCAGTTGCAAATTTCTACCTTCCGCAAGAATCTGCTCTCTGTTCTCCAAATGTTTCCATATTGAATCCAGCTTGTCTTGATGTTGCAAACGGGTGATACCAACTACGGCTAGATTTCATCCTGTATGACGATGATAAAGCTGGCCTTTTACGCATTCTGTTATCTGACGAGACCCATTACTCCTTAACTGATAATGTTAATTGAAAAAACTGCTGCCATTGGGTAGAGGATATTTCCATGATATGGTTGCATTTCCGTTACACGAAGAAAAGTGACTGTGTAGTGCGGTATAACAAACACCCTCGTCCTCGGCCCCTACTTTTTTGAAGAAATTATTGCCGAAGGTCTATAAACGTGTACTATGGCAAGAGTGCTCGTTATCTAGAAATTTTGATTAATTACGCAATTTCTGATTTGCAACAGGCTTTATCTGACGTCGTGTGGATGCAAGATGGCACTCCCCCATGTAGGTTCTTCTGTAAAGCGTTATAACAGTTTAGTGACAGAGTTCCACGTTTCGTGGCCGTCCAAGTTCCGCGATCTCTCTCTTATAGATTTTTGGCTATTGGGGTACTTGAAATCCAAAGTGTATGCATCGAATCCGCAAACTATAACTGATTAAAAAAAAATGCCATCAGACGTCAGGTTCAACAGATTCCTCTTGCCATAGTACGTGCTTCAGGGCTATTCACCATCTATCACATGCAAAGCGTCATCATACGTGAAGGAGGAGAAAAATTTGTGAAACACAATAAAATGTTTTGTTTCCTGTTTCTTCTCTGCTCTTAATGGTTGTTTTCACTTTTATTCTTAGTCTGTGTAGCGGCTGGGATTTTCGTGCTATAGGTATCTTTCCAACGCTATTTATAGTTTTTCTTTATGGAAATCACATTATAATTAAAAAAAGTATGTGTTGCCATTAGAGATTTTCGAAATTCTGTCACTGTAACCGTAAATATTAGAGTTTAATTGTTGTTTTTCATATGAATACTAGAAACTGTATGAATGCTAGCTCCTCATATATCGGAAATTTTTTTTTTATAATTACTCTGTAAATACTGCTGTCCCCAAAAAGTAAGAACAATTATTATTTTTCAAAAACTCTTTATTTATTCTTCCAAATTTATTTCATTGCCTTCAAAGTAATTTCCTCAGACACAATGCACTTATGCCAACGTTTTCTCCAATCCTCAATGCATGCTGAGAAAAACTCATTGGCCGGGATGGCCTTCAAAGCGCGTGCCGATTCACGTTGAATCTCTTTAATCGACTCAAAACGTTGTCCCCGGAGTGGTCCTCTGAGTTTAGGGAATAGCCAGAAGTCGCACGGTGCTAAATCAGGTGAATATGGTGGTTATGTAACGATATGGTTAATTTTGCGAAAAAGTCACGAAGAATCAATGCAGTGTGAACTGGCGCATTCAGTGTTTTCGGTAACAATAGAGATTTGACGCGTTGGAGGTCCAAAATGGAATTGACAGATCCTTTGAAATTCCAACATCATCAGCAAGGCCTCTAATTGTAAATCGACGGTTTTGGAAGCACGAAATCTTTAATTTTTTGGACGGAGCTTCGTCGGTTGAGGTTGATGGTTAGAGGTCTCTTCGTCTTCAACGCGTTCTCTACCTTCTTCGAACTGTTTATACCACTTCTAAACTTTTCTTTTCGATAGAGGAATACTCGCCGAATGCCTTCTGCAGCATTCTATGCGTTTCTGCAAACAAAATTTACTGCCAGTTCTTTGCTCAATTATTTCAGACATTTCAAAATCGCCGAAATCATTTGTAGTGTCTCACAAAGCCAAGCGTAAACTCACACACTGATGAATATTTTGACGTGACATTTCATACAGATGTCAGGACAGTACCAACAATCTAAAAAGAAAAAAATGAAATTCCATCTGCCCGGGAAATTTAAATTGAAAAGTGGTTTCACCTTTTGAGCACAGTAGTATATTACTGAGAGACCAGGTATACTCTGAAATAATTTGGTTGTTTCCTGAAAATTTATTATTAAATTTCTTGGGCAATAGATGGATCTACTAGTCTGTATTCTGTATTTACTTATTGATTTCTGGAACTGTGAATGGCATGACTACTCTGTATTTTGTTATTATGTTTTGTATGTTGGGCTGCTATTGTTGTTGTCGTGGATGAATGGAGGCTTGTCGAAGTTGTTTCGTATTTAAATATTAACATATTATTAAACTATTATTTTAAAGCGCCTTGCTTTATTTAATTAACGGAAACTAATCTACACATATATTTATAAATGTAATATAACACATTTTTCTTGATATATTTAATATAAAAAAAATTCATTGAAATAAAAGTTAATTCTAAATACTTCTCAATAATCATTTTAAAATATAGTCTAAAATTATTTATGCCAGACTTTTTGCAAATTAAAATACTCATCTGTATATATTTTTTAATAGTTTTCTAACAAGCCATTGGTAAATGACAACATGAAAACTTTGTAAACAGTGACTTGCAATGCAAAAAAAAAAAAAAAAAAAAAAAAAAAAAAAAAAATTAAAATAAATAAATAAATAAAAGATTGTTGCTTCGTGGGGATATTATATTTTATACTTTCGAATTATGAAAACAAATTTAAAATATTGTTTAAGGAATTATGACTGACATTCATCAAATTTTAATTGAGAGAAACATTTTGAATTTTAAAATATATTCAATTACCTTAAAATATATTCAATTAGTTTATTTCTCTTAAATAAGTATTTCATTCAAAGTGAAATTAATTAAGGAGCTGAGAATTAATCCGAGCCAATTCACTGGCTAGGCGATCAAATTAAAATTTGTTAATGAATAAAAAACATGTCATAAATGTTGTATACAAATATTTCAAGTATTTAGTCCAGATTACATTTTAAACATCCTTTTGATATACTAATGCCTAGATATTTTAATTTTGAAAATTTTTAATAATTCACATAAGCAATAATCCGTTGTCATGTTTCCAGCAATTTGAATTTTGAAAAAGAAAAAAAAATGCTTTTTATTTTGAAGAATTAAATAAATAACACAATTGGAAAGGAGTATGGCTGTAACTTGAATAATTTGTTTAATAACGTTTTTGTAGCAGTAGAAGGTCTATTATCTACATAACTAAAAAAGGAGCATGTGAGATTATGTATGTCTATGGATCGTTTTCTTGTTATGTGTGTATAATACACATGTCTTCTCCTTCTTTTTTTTTTTTAGATTTCTTTAAAAAAAATTTTCAAGTACTTATATAAAGAAAAAAGAACCGTAATTTTTAAATCCAAGTTTATTACATATTCTTGTTTTACATAACATAAATATGCACCAATGTTTGCCCTTACTTTTAAGCAATTACATACAAAGCTTTTACAAAACATCAATACAAGATATTGTGAATAATAGCACGTATAATGATATGGAACATACGATTCATATTTAAATGTTTCTGTCATAAAAATATTTTCCACGGAAATTCTAGTAAAACAAAGCTAAAAATGCTAAGTACGGAATGGGCTCTACTACAAATATACACAACAATGAAGCTTTTTAACAACTTTGACATCAAACAATTTATTTTTAAATTGTAACACACTAAATTAATTTATAATTTTAACTATCTACGTAGAATTTTGAAAGCAATAACAAACAGCTTTTGAGCAGTAAATTTATTTCTAGAGTGTGAATGCAACAATTGTTATAAGACATGTATTGTTAATAAAATAATACAAATACGCTTTTGTTATTTCTTTTTAATAATGAAACATTTTGAGTAGTTAATCTAGATTAAACGAAGATTTACTTTTGCAATCATTATTTTATGATACATTCACTAAAAATTTATAGAATTATAATTAAATTAAATTAAACGAAATTATCGACAATTAACAATAGCGCCGAGAGATGGCGCCACATTTTGTAATATCTGAGAATTGCTTTGAGGGTTGGCAATGAAAAGAGATTAAAAATTTTTATTATTTACTGGTGAACTTCAACTAAAGGAATAATATATTGAACCACTTTTTAATATTATCATAGTATAAAAATGAAATTCGAAACATTTACCCGATGACTAACGTTAAATTAAATTATCCATGAAGACAATCAAATTTATTATTAAGAATTAATTTCGGTGAGATTTTTTAATTTAAAATTTATTTCATATAATTATTTGTTGCATCTTGATTTCCTGTTATAATACGTTCATACATAAATGCTTGTATATAATATTTATTAGCACTCTTTTCGCAATTGAAAGCATAATATGGAATTCCATATACACACATATGCAATATGCTGAAAATGAATGTATATATAGATTTCTTGAAACACAGAAACACATATATATATATTATTTACATGCATATATGCAGCATGAAAAGGTAAATAATTGCACATTTGAATATTGATATACACACGAAACACTTATGGTTATATATATACATTTAGATATGAGCTATGAATATTCACAGCAAAGCTTTCTTTAGTAATGAAATTCTCAATTGACTAGATTACGTACGTAAAAATGATTATTTTCCATTGGTTTTAAAATTCAATTCGCAATTAATGATATTTATTCAATAAAAGAATCTCTGATTTTAAGATTGATTTCACCCTAAAATTGCAATTGTTAATTTTTAGTCAATGTTATTATCCCAGAACAAAATACTTCCAGGTAAAATTAGCGTATCCATTATTTTTGTATGAAATATCTTTAGCATGATTTATAAAAGCGCAATTAAGTATAGTGTCATAAATATATTTAATTTATCAATGTTGAAGATTATATACATATTTAAAAGATGTCGACATAAATAGTTCTTAAGTTAATTATTTCAGAAAATGTATAAGTAAAATTGAAGTATTTATTTATTCATTTCGACATTGAAAAAAAAAAATTTTTAATTTCATAGAATCAAGTTTCAGCATTAAAAGTTAATTAAAAATCCTTAAGCAAACAGATTGTTGATGAAAAATAGTGAACCACTGGATTGACCAAAATTGATATTTTTAAGTATAAAAGCGAGAATAGCTGATTGGACACATTATATTTATTCATATACACAAACACAAAAAACCTTTCTAAATCGGCTGAGGAAATTTATTTACGTTATTACCGATACTAGGAGAATTTTTCTCCACTGCACATATACATTCGTATGAAAAACATCCAAAATGCCTTCTGAGGAATTTCAAAAAGTTCTGTGGACACGAACTTCAAAGAACACTCAGCGTTCAATAAAGTTATAAATAAAAATTTAGTCATGCATTCCAATATTAGTCTTTACAAAAGGTGTTTTTCATCAAGCAGAAGCTGCAGTGTCCATCTTTATCATGCATCTGAAGCTTCCAAGCGCATAAAAGTAGATGGAAGCAGTTCTCCATGACTAAATCACACATAAACCAATGTTTCCACTGAAAATAAATTAAATGATTCTCCGATTAGTTTTGGAAACTCATGCATGAGATTTTTGAAAATATGTAAGTATCACAATAAGTTAAATCAAGTAAAAATTTAATTCGATATTAAAGCAAATTTTCATTATTAGAAAGATGCAGCGTTATCAAGAGAATAAAAATAGTAAGTAAATAGTAATAATAATGGTAATAACCATTTTTTAAAAACAGTGAAATCGTAATTGAAGAATTTTTTTAAACGTAATATTTTGTTATTATTTTGCAGTATTTTTCAAAATGTAATTTTTAAAAACGTGCAGAGAAAATTCTGGAAAAACTAGAAATATTCATAAGAAAGTAAAAAAATATCGAATATAAATACAGCTTGTGGATTAGCTATTGTAGCTATTGTCAGCTTGGAACAATTTTGGTACAAAAATAATTAAAGAAAATCTTCTAGTTTTAATGACAATGAGAATCATACAGATACATGAAAAATTAATTTGAATGTGTTTAATAGAAGTGATTGACATACAGCACTATCTAAGTGAGAACAAAGCTTGTTTCTTTTATTTCGAAAAATAGCATTGCCTTTATGGGCTATAGGTTCACTCCCCAATCTTTTACAAATTGCTTGATGATTTTAAGCAACGCTTCGCACATTAAAGGATTTTTCTCCTTTAGATTTTCTGTGCAATGAATTTTCACAAAGCAACTGATTCCTGTATAAACTTTTATATGAAATAATTTCAACTAGACTTTATATGCCAAATCGAACTACACTGTAATCGATCTATTTTACAAAAATATATTTGTCTAACTTGTTGACACTAATTATTTTCTAAATCTTAGATAGCATTCAGATTGTATACCGACCCAATAATTTTGTATTTATTACTTTAAGAATTTTTGTAGACTTTTGACCAGTTGGTATTCTGTATTATTGATTAAAGTACATTAAACTTACATGGAAACGTTTCACATCACCATCTTCCAAGATATCTCTCTCTTCTTCTGGAGTAATGGTGTAGGCTAATTTCTGAATGGAACAGTTAAAAACCATGTATTAAATAATCTTTTTGTAACCATTAATGCTTTGTTACTATATAAAACAAATTTAAAGAAGTTACATCTTGAGATTTTAAGATAGCATAATTAAACAAGTCATTTTGAAAACCTAAGTGCTAATAATATTTTTTTCAATTTTGCATCAGTGGTTGTTAGCATTCATGAATTTGTATGGTAAAAATACATTTAACAAGTTCCCAGCAGGATCCAGAATTAGCTCTCGATGATCCTGCTTTGAATTATTCAATTAGAAAAATTAACTAAGTTATTCAGCTTGGAATTTTTAAAATTTTTTTTATGGATAGGGGAATAATAATGGGGTTTTATCTGGAGTTTCAAAGTGTGTATTGATTTTAAAAGAACCTTCATAGAAGAAAAAGCACTGAAGAAGATTAAATGTTTGTTGAAATAACTGTGGTGTACAAAGCAGTTCCTACAAGTTAAAATTTTATCTATACTTTAAAGTCAATCGTTACAGATTATTAATTGAGGAATAATTTACATCATAACAGATTCAATAAGAAGGTAATTTATATTTGTTTCTGTTTTGAAGGGTCCGGAAAATTAATGTCTATTACCGCTTGATCCAGTCATATTACATTAATGAAATATAGTATTATATATTTCCCATACTCAAACTCTCTAAATGTACAAATATTTTTATTTTGGTAAAAAGAGTTGAAATATAGTATGAGACAGTTTTTCCATTGAGGTTACAGTATCAAATTTTTCAAATAAACATAAGATCAGTTAGAAAAGTACACCTCATTAAATGTAAAAGATTTTAATAAACATCATTAAAAAATGAACTATACTCATGTTTGTGAAAATTGCAACACATGAAGGACCCCGCGAGTGAGCTGAAATTTTCAGGAAATGCAAATTAGCTCATGATATGCAAATGATTAGAATTTCAAAATCCGTACCGCATGCGTATGCTGAGTAGATGCGTATGCTGTATAAATAGACGGCTGTGGCAGAGGTAGTGTATGGTTTATCGGTGGTTATCTGCTAGTGGTAAACGTTAGTTCAATCGTTTACTTATGCCTCTTCGACGAAGAGAGCGAGATTTGAACAACTTACAGAGTTTGAACGAGGGGAGAATCATCGGCCTTCGTGGCTTCGGTTGTCTTAACATGCAGTAGCCGCTCATTGTGCAGCGTAACAGCGGCACAGTGATGCGTCTGGAAGCAGTGGATGGTTGAAGTGTCGGACAACTCGGAAATCAGGGAGTGGCACCGAAATGTGACGTCAGCTCGCAATGATAGACACCTGGTTCGCATGGCGCTGACGAATCATGCGCTTCTCTAGACAATTGGCAGCACAGTGGTCAATACCTACAGGTGTTTCATTGCGTGCTTCATCAATTCGTACACGTCTGCTGCAGCGTGGACTGTGCGCAAGGACTCCCTTTATGCAGGATCCCTCACGCTAAACCATCGCCGCCTGCGGCTGTTGGTCGCTCGGCGCCAGGAGCTGACGTGCTGATTGGCAGCATGTCGCGTTTTCTGACGAATCCCGCTTTAATTTGTGGTACCATGATGGCCACATTCGTGTCATTGACGCTATGGCGGTGAACGCCACCTTCCGGAGTGCATTATCGAACGCCCAGTGTGGACGAACACCCGGGTTATGATCTGGGGTGCCATAGCATATCATGAACGATCTCAATTGCTAAGAATTGTGAGCAATCTTAACAGCAACCGGTACATCAGTGAAGTTCTACAGCCCCAAGCTGTTCCCTTCCTTCAAAGCTTGCCAGGCGCTGTATTTCAACAGGACAATGCCCGCCCTCATATCCCTTAGGACTGTTCAATCCTTCTTTTGCAACGCGGCAGGTACAGCTTCTTCCCTTGGCCTGCGTATTCCCCGGATATGTCACCGATTGAACATGTGTGGGATTTCGTTGGTCGGCGTCTCGCTCGTGATCCTCGTCCTGCTGTTTCTGCAGACGAACTTTGGGTGCGCATACAAACAATATGGAATGCTCTTCCTTAGGCAGACATTCAAAATTTGTTTGACTCCACGCCACGTCGAGTAGCAGCACTTATTGCGGGCGGTGGCTACACAAAATTCTGATTCCGATCTCTTGTTATTGTTTGTTTGCTTTGAACATTTAATCATTTATTTGTACCACTACCACTCAACTGTATTAAATTTCATTCAATTATGACGATTCCTTCATTGTGTTGCAATTTTCACAAACATGAGTTTATTAAGGAAAATAAATCTTAATTCAAGATTTTCTTTCATTAAAAATAAATCAATAGATCTTTAAAATTTTTTTTTCTTCTAATGCAGCTGGCAAACACTTAGACAGCTTGGTCATGGATGCCTTAAGGCAAGCGCTGCACAGACGTTACCACTTTACATGACCCAGGGGGCGCGTAACTTGAAGATAAGCCACGGACACGGAGTAACAATGCCCCCGCAACGTTCTACGATCCTATTAGGACCCGGACCTACGGTTTAAAGTGGATTCCGAACCACCGCAAACATCCATGGCACCACCGGGAGACGAACCCGAAACCCGGTACCGAGCGCCAGAGCGCTAGCCACTCTGCCATTCAGGCCTTTACATTTAAACTTAATATGCTGATTTTTTAAAAAAATATGTTGTGATTAAAAATAATTTATTTTAGCTGTAAATTTAATTTTTGTTTTAGTTTACATGAAAATGTTTTGACACACACGAACACATATACACACTTAAATATACTTGTATACAAAACTTAAACAATCACTTTTTTTTTCTTTTTTCGAAAGAGAAAAAGAGTAACTATGGTACAAATGCTTGGCTACCCAAGATGGAGAACAACAAACAGATATCCACTTAGTGAAGGATGTTATCCTTTACTGTAATCTATGCTTGGCACCGTCTCTTCATATTCAACACCAGATTATCCAAACTACAGATAAGAAAGTCCATTCCGAAAAAAGGCAAAAGAGCATCTGTCAAGACCGCAGTAAAGCGTCTCTTTCCTGATGTTTTTTGTCTCATAAAACAGAGTTCTTATCTTTCACCGTATTAATGGACGTTTGAAAATCGTTTTTGACCCTGAAACTATTCTTATCTTTTAGTGTAGGGAAGTGATACACAAGAAGAATCTTTGTAATTTTTTACTCCAGTGTAAATGGTGATGCCGATAAGCAACTGATAATAGATCAGCCCGTGAATACCCCTCCTCTCATGAAGGCCACAGTAAAGCACGACACTTTGTCCCACTGCTGTGTACAGCTTTTGAACAACCCCTTTCTGGTATCGAAGATTTTCACTCAGAACGATAAATGGGTCATCTTTTTCTCGTTTTTTTATATTGATCAAATCCTACCGCCAACCATTCTATAGCTGCACCTGAGGTGTGGAAGTCTTCCATGCTTGCGAAACGACATTTTTATCGATTCTAAACTTGTGGACTACGCTTGCCATACTTAGCCCTACATGATTTTGCCGGATAATTTGACCCCACGTGTAAAGTCATTCAGATAGTTTCTGTTAACCATATTTCACACTCGAATTCCATTGAACTTGCAGAGAATATCCACAACGCTGGCATAGTTCTTTATTAACGTATTACATTGTATGCCCCTGACTGAACGCGTTTCGAGTGCCTTCACGTCATTTGTGACGTTTCGCCCGTGATATATGCATATGAATAAGCTTTTACTGAATTGGGTACAACAATTCCTGATCACAACAAGCCCTTTTCTTCCTCTCTCTTTTGTTCTCTGCTTAAAAATGACGTCATTGCTATTTGTCTTTGAAATACATATAAGCTATTTGTATCTTTAGTGAAATACATAACAAACAATGCTTCCCTGTTTCTTCTTCTCTCTTGTTCTCTGCTTAAAAATGACGTCATTGCAAAATTTGTACAGTCATATGAAGCAAATGTCATATATTCTTTCAGGGTTATTTTATCAAAAATAGAAGAAAATAACACATTTTACCTTCCCTGATGATTTTTAAGTTTGTAATGTAGCTACAATCGGAACCACAGCTACAGAAGAAAAAGAAGCAAACCCCATCCTAAACCTACAGCCCAAGATGGTAAACATAGTCTTGATATTGAAGTGTAGAATTGCTGATAATCGCGAATACAATAACAGCCTGCAATATCGCGTAAAAACGTCAGAGGTGTACATGTAAAAAACAATAAGGTGGGGAATGTTTCGTTTAGTAAATATATGTTGTTATATTGACACAAGTGCTATGATTAAGAAATGGGGCAAATTGTGCAAGAAAATGACAATGATTTATTTTTAATAAATTTTCTTTGGTTTTAAAAGATAAGTATTTTTTTTTTTAAAAAGCAAACATTTATACGTGTATTTAAATATCTTTATAAGTTTTGAATAAAATAAATAAAGGGTTCGATTTGATGATTATTAAAAATACTGCAAAAATGAAAGCAAGCCAGCAAGTTGGCCTTTTGAAATTATTTAACTACAGATCGAATAACATTTTTCAGTACCTTATGTCTACAAATTAATTTTAAAACTAACGCATCGTTTTATTTTATTTTGATATAATGATTTTTTGCTTGAATTGTTCTTATGCCACTTTTTTTTATAAATTTTACCACAAATCGATCCATGTTATAACATTTTTACTAAATGAAAAGAGACAAAGCTGAAGCATCCATACGATCAAATCCTCTTGATAATTATACACCAAAATCAAATTAAAGTTATCATTACTATAATAATAATAATAATTTATCATAATTATTTTTAACTAAGTTTTTTAACATCATTTCGTGCTTCTAATATCAATAAAAAAGATCTGTAACGAAAATTACCAAAAAAATAAATATAGTTTAAATAGATTTATTTTTAATCTATTTCCAAGTGACTATTTAAAGAATTATCGAAAATTGTATTGTGAAGAGATGTTTATGTTTTTATTAAACGATATAACATATTTCATATTTAAATGTAAACTTCATTTATTTCTGAATCGATAAAGATGGTATTTAAAACAGCCGAATGCATTCGAAACGAATTAATTAAAGCAGTTGTTAACACTTCGTCTTAATTGAAAATTTTGCACATAGCTGTTTTTTTAAAAACTTATCACAAAATGTTTCGAATAAAAAGTAATTTTTGAATGAAGGCATTAAAATACTGTTATTTTGATAAAATGTTGGTGTTTAACGTAATTGGATACCCCAAGAAGAAATTAAAGATATTTCTCTAAAAAAAAAGTATGGTAACTTTAGAACATTCTTCCAGATTCAAATTACTGAAAGAATTTAATCATTCTTTTGAAGTAATAGCTTAATCCCTATTGTTATTAGCTTGTAATAGTTTCTATTATTTTTTAATATAACCAAAATAATTAACAATAATTATAAAATACACTTCGAAATCAAAAAGGTAATTTGCGTGTGATTTACTGTATTGAATTTATACTACAGTTAGTCAGTTATAAAATAAAATATCAACTTAAAATTTTAGTTCCCAGTCCCTTCTGACTTATTAATTTAATAAATATAAATACATTTTATGGAAATTTTAATTTCTATTATTTCAAAAATTAAATATGTAATGTATAATAAGTGATATAATTTTAAAACTGAATTCTTATAAATTTATTCGTACAAACGATTAATAACATTATTGAAAAGAGAAATATTTTAAGACAATATTTTTTTATATTTCATGATGTTTTTATATAGATGCGTAAACTGACAAACAATAGTAAATGAAAAAAAAAAAAATAAATTGAATTCTATTTCTATTAATCATATGCCTTATAATACTCAGTTGTTATTGCCAATTTTTAATTTTTATTTAATCAAAAGCAATGCGTATTGCTATTTTTAGAAATTAAATTCTATTGCCAGGTTTCTTTCTTAAAGTTTAATCTTAACGGGCTTATTAAAATTCATCGATGAAAGTAAGTAGCAAAAAACTTGTCCTATTTTTTGTTCTTCAATCAAGGTTTTCCAAGAAGCTGAGATTATATTTTAAATTTTTATTTAATTACTGAAAAAAAGTTGTTTATTTTTTTTAATTTTAAAAACAAGTTTTTTATAATTCTATCGAAAATTTTTAAATTCAAAATTCACTGAAACCTTTTTCGGCGATATTTACCACCAAGAAAAGAGGACTGATTATTTTCCAGCAAAGTCTCAAAATAATCCAGGAGTGAAGCCATCATCTCATTGATATTGTCACAAAATCTATCAATCTGAAAAATAATTTTTTTCTTCAACTTTCATTAGCATTTTATAAAATTTTTACAAAAATGTTTCGCAACTTTTGGCTTGCGTCATTAAATATTTGCAAAATATTACGGAAATTATGCCCAGTGAGAGAAAAACAATCTTGTGAAATTACTTAGACAAATATGCAAAATAAATAAATAAATATATTACTTAAACTGAAAAATATTTTCAGGACTTAAAAAATTGCAAACTTCTTTACATTTTTGCGTATAATGTGTTTCCCAGTGCGGAAATAATTGCTCTCTCAATGCATGTTTCGCGAATTTATTGATATGTTTATGATGACAGCAATGTAAAATTCGACTCCAATGATGTAGCAACCACATTGAAGTATCCCAAACATTGAACAATGTTCGGGTTTGGTTTGGTTTGTCACTCTACAGTTATGCCTTCATTTAATGTCCAATCCACAGCAAATTACAGCCCATAAAATGTCTGATTTTTGATGCTTTCTTTCACAGATTAACTTTCATTTTTCGAGGCAGTGATATTAACGTATATCTCTATCATAACAATATTTTTAAACTTTTAAAAAACAGATTTTTTACTTAAGTATCATAAAACAATTAATAAAATAAAAAATACATATTTACCATATATTATATGGAGCAACAAGCATTTTATTTTTTGCACGAAAAAATAATATTTGAAACATTTAGAAATTTAAAGGTATTGGCTCATTTTTTTCTTTCTGTCTCAAAATAAAGGATAATTATCAATTCAAAAAACTGTGTGTGGATTCGAGGACCACCACGTGATTTTGAAATTCAATTTGTCTCCCAAAAAGTCCCTTTTCTCCAAACACTTAATGATTGTTTTCAAAAGTTATATGAGTGCATTCACGCGAACCATAAAATACCGAGAAACTAATATAGGATAAGATTGCATATCATTTCTAAGCTGTTTAAAAAAAATATGTAACCTACTAATTTGAAAACAGAATCGCAATATGTATCATTTGTTCGCTTTTTTTACATGATTAAAATAATAATAATTTAGTTTCTCTGTAGATCAATTTCTCTTTAATTTCTTGGTTTTGTTTATTAATCTCGAAAAAGATTAATATCAAATTTTATTCCAGGCGAATGACTTCTTGAGATTAAGTTGACTGTATTGTTACTCATTATCGTACATGGATAGAAAAGAATACAGAAACGCAATTGAAATAATATAGAGAAGCAAGAAACCACAGTTGAGCTAATTTCCCACCCCCGACGAGTCGCCAGTAAACAGGGGTCCACTAAAAAAAAAAAACTATAATAATTTTTATGACACGGATATTATCGCAATTTCATCCAAAAATAATAGGCGTGACATTTAAACTTGATAATATTTCATGAAATAATGCGAACATGAATGAACTCGAAATTAAGAACATAGGCTACCAATACCCTGAGTGAATTTTAACCAGAAGATTCTAAAAATGAAACGCGCATCCTTTTATAAACTAGTTAACACTGGACTGCCAATAAGGCTGCATTTGAATTTAAACATAATTTTTATTAAAACGGATCTGAAATGACTGTTTTTAGAGGTAAAAATTTTTTATCTTCATATATAAGAGAAGGGATCACAGTTGTTGGTAACTTTTACGATTAGGTAATATTCGAAGCAGGCTTTCTTATATTCAAATATTATAAGAGATAGAAATTTGTTAAGTAGATAAAATGAAAAATTAATTTTAATTCTATTTTTAAAACTTTTATTTAGAAATGTCTTACCATTCTCAAAACTTCAAAATTAAGAAAAAATCTACTATATTTAATACATACGGAATGGCATGCATTTTATTTTATGAGATTTTTAAAAAAGCACATACTGCGCGGTAGTAGTATTCTCATAAACTAGGCCAGAAATGGAAATTTGTTGGGTTAAGAATGCGAAAAATCTCTTAAGCTGTTCCAAATGTACCTCAGGTGGCTGTAGAGCGTTGTTAAAATTTCATTATTTGAGAGGTTAGGAGAAAATCTCTTGTTATCTTACCATAGATCCAAGCTACTCCAATAGCTTCAAAAAGCGCGGCACAACAAAGAAATCCCAGCCGAATATGTATTAAACCAATACATCATGTAACCTGTTATCTTACCATAGATCCAAGCTACTCCAATAGCTTCAAAAAGCGCGGCGCACAACAAAGAAATCCCAGCCGAATATGTATCAAACCAATACATCATGTAACCGCCACCCTGAAAAGAAAAGAAATACACCAAAGAGAATAAAATAAAAATATATAATACTCTGCTCTTGAGTTGAGGATCGCACTTTATCTTTCCAAAATAAAATCTATATTTGAGATTTTGCAACAGCTGATTTGCCGCCATAAATTTGCTTTGCCACTCTTAACATAAATGGGGAATAAAATAAATTTTTGGAAAAAGTGGGAATTTTATTTCAGTGTCTCTAAGCGGTGAACATTTTTATGCTCTGTCAAAAGCACTTTTTGTCACTAAATCTTCAGCCTATTCTCTGTGGAAAGACTAGAGTTCAACCTATACTATAAAAGTGACAAGATATATTTAACACATTTAATTTCCAGTTTATACTAATAACTGTTTTTTGAAAAAATGAAATAAATAAAAATACCAATAAAAATTGGAATGGAATCGGTTTTTGCCTGGTGTAGAATAAAAATGTTTGAGAAAAGAAAATGAATTCTAATTCTTGAGTTTTAAAGAAAAGGTCTTTCCAAGTTTAACTTAATGCTCTTATTTTATATCAAAATTTGAAAATGGTGGTTAAGAAATTTATTTATTTTTCATAAAAATATTTTTATGCATTTGGATGCTGGATATGAGTGGGTTATACAAAACACTAAGATTTAAACTTCAATTTGAATCAATACAAAGGGAAGCTATATTACAGTTAAGTACTTATTGAATACTAGTACTTCAAATATAAAATTTTTATTCATATCTTTATGGAAATGAACAGTGTTATGCAGTAGTTTGCTCAAGTTTCGTCAGTATATGTATTTAGAATTCAGCTAAATGAATGTATTTAATAGATTGATCACGAAGCGGCAGTAAACATTCTTTGTATGAAAGTGAATTTAAATAAATAAGTTTATTTTTATGCTAAATTATAACTGATTTTCAAATTCTTCATCGCAAGATTTTAATTTTTTTTTGATTTTGAAATATGTAATACAAATATAGCAGCCCTTATTCTAACCGACTTCAAAGAAAAGGCACGATGTACTGACAGCGCCGCATAACGATCGTTTTTATGAAGGTTGTGTGGCATTTATTTCTCAAAAAGGCCGCAAAACATCCAAATGCATAGGACTGTAATTACGAAAATCAGAATTTTTTTATTTCATAACAATTATTTTTATTGAAGAAAATTATATTAGAAAAATTAATTACTTTTACACAAAAACACTATTGAGAGTTTGATGGTTTTCAAAACAATACATTATATTTTTAATAAGAGCCTCGTTACTAAGTGCATTAATTAGTAAAAATGTAAACATCATTTTCGCCACCCCTATTAAAAAATATTTTAAATTTTTTATGTGAATCAACATTTTAATCTTTATAAATAGAACAAATTTGCATTTATCTGAAAATACATTTATCGATTGTTTGATTTTTATACTGTTTCTTTTCGCTTCTTTTTATATAATTTAATTTATTTTCTTGTATTAATTTTTTATACACTACATTACCATAATTGGACAGAGATAAAAAAAAAAGATCATTTGCGTGGGAATAATATAATGATCTGAATATTTTTTTCCTTCAAAACTTTCTGAAGTAAAATATATTTTGTTGTGCCGGTCAATGCGGAATAATATTAGATAGTACTAAACAAATAATATTTTATAGGAATTAAATGAAATCATAAAAAAAATTATCAGTATACAAACCCTTGTAACGTTGACGAGGGATACGCAGAAAGATGTCACAAGAACAATGGCCGTGGCGTAAGAAGATTTCCCGATTCATTTTCACTTTTGTAAAATAAGTACTGCATTCATCTAAAATTCCTGTGATCACCGATTCTAATCCTCCCATCTGAAAGGGGAAAAAAAAAAGAACTTGAAAGCGCTTCTTTTTTTCTTTTTGACAATTTAATAGCTAACGATAATTATTTCACCTACTGTCTGAGTGAAACAAAAATGTTCCTATTAAACACTAAGGAAGTTTTATACTTTCACAACATGACATTCTATATTTCATTAAACAGGCTTTGCTAACTCATAAATAATAATTGTCATCATCTTGCAGCCAAATAACTGCTACTTAAAATCCCTTTTTAAATTTCTCAATTAAGCGTACACTTTTATGCGTTGTATCTTCAGTCGGAAATTTCAGATTCCTCAAACTCGTCGTTTGGGTTAGTTATTAAATCTTAAGAGGCAAAGTAATTTTTACTAGTAATGTGGATTTTATCAGTAATTTGCATGTATATAGATTAATTATAATTATATAAGTAAAAGTGCTTTGAATAGTCGATTTTAAGAAGATTTTTTAAATCCATGTAAAATTATCAAAAATTTAAAACTATTCAAAACCTTTAAAAAATAACGCAACCATAAACAGAATACAGTACACTGAATTAGAAATCACGCTGCACGTAATACCATAGGACCAATTGAAAGAAACCTCTTTATCAGAATTAAAAGATTTATTTAAAAGTTATTTTTAGAATGTTTTTTTGAAATTGATTGAATTGATGTTTTTGAAATTGATATTGCAAAAAAATAATTAAAGACAAAAAATAAAAATGAATGCAGAGTTCTAATAATATAGTTATTATGTCATTTGATTATACCTTTTTGTTGCTTCTTGAAAAGGATTTTAATATTATACTCAACATGCATATAAAGTATAGTGTTGAGAAAAACAATTTAAGATCCTTTTCATTTCCTGTTGCCAATAAAATATAGAAGTCGGATCCCAAAATAATATTTTTAAATGCATGCGATAAATTCAAAATAAATCAAAAGATAAAAAACACTAATTGAAAAGGGAAACGGTGAAACTGCTTATGCTCTTTAGAAACATTAAATAATAATGAAATAACATTATAAAGTAAAGAATGTTTGATATTGAGTTTTAAAAAAAAAATGTCAATACAAATTCGATCATCTTGTACCTTGAATGAAACTGGTATTATCAATTTTGTTTTCATAATATAATATTTACTTATACCGAGTTAATAAACTCATAAATCAGCAGTTATTCCCCTCCCCGAAAAGAAACCTATCTATCGATAGATCTTTTTGAGATGAAATCCTTCATCGTGCCTCTTAACAATAATTTTTGAATAATTTTAAATTATAAACGATCTTAGCACAACAATAGGAAGAAGTGACTTAGAAATGACGATTGTGACAACGTGTCTGAATCTCGCATGAACTATTAGGCTGCTTGGTGGGACATTTCCGGCCTGTCGTATGGGAATGCAGTTACCCTAAAAAGTTCTCTCTTCATCATCTGTGGGTGGGTTACTTGTACTATACATGAGCGGAGGTCCACAGATGCACAAGAAAATTAATTAATTCTAAAAGCATATCTGCACACACATACAAATGCAACATTATTTTATTTGAAAATTGAAGAGTTTTTAAACTTTTCCAAAGTTAATTCAACACATAGCCGACAGTTTTAAATCTTACTTGATACTTTTTTTCATAATTTTCCGAAAAATAATTGCATGCTTTGTATTCAGATAGTAACACATATTAAAGTTCTGAGATATGTTCTATAAAATATTTTATGTGTAACAGTTTTGTGAAAAGTTTGCATTTTCAAGAGTTACAAAGCTATTAATGACAAAAATTTAATACCGTTTTATTTTTTATTTTAATTGAAAGTTTTTAAAATTCTCTTCACTCTAATTTAGTAATATTACTGTCATTGTATATGATGGTTTTTTAATACGTGAATATATCAACGGTTTAAAGCTGGTTTTCTTCCTTTTGTTAGAAAACAAGCTTAAAATGACAATTCCATATAACAAGCCTAACCAAAAGTCTTTTGAAGTCTATGCCCTTTTTACGAATATAATTTTCTAGGCTTACTTGTACTGCTAGTTTCTGCTAAAATTATGTGTGGGTAAATTCATAACAATTAAATTTTTATTGATTCTTATAAATTGGATTCTCTGCTAAATTATGCTCATAACAGTTTAAGGAAGGTGTCAGGGTAATCCTCTCAAGAAGACTTTCAGCAGTGCCTCTCCGCATTTGAGTGTCATATTAAGGAAAAGATTTAAAATTCCAATCAAATAGTTGAATTATCTATGCAAGTTACTCTGCCATAACATTATTTACTCGTTTCCAAAGCATGAGAATACAAAGCATGAGGGTGCAGTAGTTAAAATAAATACTTAATCGCTATTATTAATTTTAAAGCTAATTTATGTTTTAAATGATTACAATTTAAAAATTTCTCCAGTTGTAGATCAGTGTGACATTTTATTTCAATTTAGTATAATTTGCAAAAATATTTTTAATACTTTTATGCTTATTCAACAAAATCTAAACGCACATTCAATATTGCGGGATGATCAATTATATTTCAAAATAAGTTTACTTTTTCTTTTTGAATTAAAGAAAATAAAACTTTTAAGACCTTATTTTAAAAGAAATATTTTTATCGAGCTAACGTGAAAACATATAATTAGGATACTGAATTACTACATAATAATTATCATTACATAATTAACTAAAATATATGGATTACATGAAAAAATCCTTTAAACTATTGCAATATATGTCCGAAAACATTTTAAGATAACATGATTTAAATTTTTGTGATCAATATATTCATTTTCAAACAGTTAGATGAGAATAATTTAAGCATAATTTATATTATTTAACATAGAAATAGTAAAGAAACGAGGCGTAAACAATTTATCTTCTGATTTTCAACAATCACTGCATTGCAATTTGGAAACAGTATTTTTACGAGTAATTTTTCTGAAATAACACAACATACGTTTGGGTTTGAAAACAAAGCATTAAATGAACTGAATGGATTCAAATAGGATTTATCCTTATCAAGACATAAAGCACACAAGGGTGACTTATAATAGAAGCAATTTTAATAAGAAATCAAAATTTGTACTCTTATGGTCGCAAATATTTCATTGATTTTCTACTTTAAGATCGATTAGCTTTATTTATTTCCGTTTAATGTAGTTTAGAATAAACATGAATTTCAACAAACAGAAAAATTGATCGATTTGTCCCTAAACTGCATCAGTATGAAAATAAAATAAAAAGAAATTCAGAATTATCTCAAATTAAATTAAAACAAAAATATTCTAACTATATATCCGATGATTAAGTATTCAAATGTTTCTAAGGTATCAAACATTTCTCTCTTCCGGGACGCCTCTCAATGCAGAAAAAGTTATTTAATCTTTTGGTATCTTTTGGTAATAAATCAACAAATTACGTATTCAGATATAAATGTTATGCTTTAATGGCAAAATCGGAATGAAAATTTCAATCATGTTTCGTCATAATGTCTTAGAGAGTTTTCTAGAATCTATGCACTCTGACGATACAAAAAATGTTTTGCATAATCATCGTTGACATGCGACGAGTCATCTGTTTTAAATATTGAAGGATTTTGTAATAAAATGCTTTACAAATATTTAAAAAACTATTTTTAGTTAAAATAAATTTAAAAAATTAATAATAAACGTTAAAAGTTGAAAATTCAAATAAATTTTCAAGTGTTTTCTAAGTGGATTAATTGTTCGTAAATTTTTTTGACGAAATAAAAAGGGTAATAAGAAGCATTCCACTCTAAGTAAAGTTCGAATTTTCAACAGTGCAAAAGAAAGAGAATTAATTTTAAAAAAGGAAATTAGATTCTCGAAGATCGAAAGAACGACGCTCTTGAAGCAGCATGACATCGTGTCCTATGCGACACAAATTCTTGTGATGAGCGTAGAGGGAGTTCACGTGGCACAGTCTTTACTTTCAACGGAAATTTATATATGATAAAGTATTGACAGTGATGTTCTGGAGATGGCACATGAGAAATACGTCAAAATGAATACAGTCTTATTTTACCAAACAAGCTACGAACAAGTTACTAAAATCCAGCCAAATGCATTAATGAATTCTTAAAAGCGTGTTTAAAAATTCCTATTCCTCATTTTTAATACTGTATCCAAAAAGTAAGACCAATTTTCAATTTAAATTTCGCGGGCTTATGGAATTACAATTTGTTATCTCTTTTAAGTTGCTGGCACTGTCCTTAACACCTGTGTGAAATTTCAAGTCAAAATATTCATTAGTGTTTGAGTTACGCTTGGATTTGTGAGACGCTAAAACTAATTCGGAGATTTTTGAAATGTCTGAATTAATTGAGCAAAGAACTTTCAGTAAATTTTGTTTGCGGAAACGTATAGGAATGTTGCAGAAGGCATTCGGTGAGCATTCCCTATATCGGAAAGAAATGTTTAGAAGTGGTATAAATAGTTCAAGAAGGCAGAGAACGCGTTGAAGACGAAGAGCCTTCTGGTCGGCCATCAACCTCAACCGACGAAGTTCACGTCAAAAATTAAAGATTTGGTATTTGCAAACCATCGATTTACAATTAGAGACCTTTGATGATGTTGGATCAAAAGGATCGGTCAATTCCATTTTGGGCCTCAAATACGTCAAATCTCGAATGCGCTGAAAACACTGAATGCGCCTGCTCCCACTGCATTGATTCTTCGTGACTTTATCGCCAAAAACGAAACTCATATCGTTCCACAACCAATGTATTCACACTGTGCGACTTCTGGCTATTCCCTAAACTCAAAAGACCACTCCGGGGATACCGTTTTGAGTCGATTGAAGAAATTCAGCGTGAATCGCCGCGCTTTGAAGGCCATCCCTGCCAATGACTTTTTAGCATGCATTGAGGATTGGAAAAAAAGCTGGCATTAGTGCTTTTTGTGTCTGGAGGGGATTACTTTGAAGGCGATGAAATAAATTTGGAAGAATAAATAGAGTTTTTGAAAAAAAAAAAAAAAATTGGTCTTACTTTTTGGACACAGTTGTATTATGAATTGTACACAAGCAGAACATATTTTTCAAAATTCCTAATAATTGGTGGTTTTTCGTAATATATTGACAACTTTTAAAGCAATTTTAGTTTGTAATAAATTGCAAAAAAATAAGAAAGTAATCTTTTGAACAAAGTTAATATGAAGTTTCTCTTTATATTTGCTGTATAAACACAATAGACAAATAATTAAAACAACTCAGATAATTAAAACATATCCATCAATTTCCTGAAAACTTATAATTTAAAATATGTGTTCTTAAAAATACATTTTATGCTTTGATAATGATCTTTATATATAGATATACTTATTTGACCAAAGTTGAAACACTTTTAATTAGAGGAAAATCCTTTTATAAGTATTACGTTGCTTTTTTTTTTCTTATTTACTAATTATAAGCTACACGTGATTTTAATTCTATGAATAAGATATTAAAGAATACAAGACAACAGAAAGTCGCGAAATTTCATTCAAAATTACAAATAATTTTTGCAGTTATCTATTATTATTATAATTTGAAATTAGTGACATTAATGGGATTCTTATTATTAATTAAGCAAATGAAAGCCTATATACTGACTTTTTACCTATACCTTTTTTATATAAAAAAGGGTTAAGGAAATTTTAAAAATAAAGCCGTTTAATAACTTTTTAACTAATTGTATTGAATTTTGGTTATGCAAGAAAAATTTATCATCTAATTTTTTTTCGGCATAATAGTTAATTTTGAAAATAACGACAAGTAGCTTATTTGGAGAAATAAATGGTTGCGATAGTAACCCTTCCAGAAAGGGTTGTGGTTACTTTGAGAAACTTTATTGTGAAAAGAAAGATTAATACATGAATATATCGCTATGCAATACATCTGTTTTATTCTGACATTTTAAAGTTGATATGACTTTAAAATTATTAAATATTAATGCTTTATTTCAGGCTGTTGTACCCTATTCGAAGACAGAGTTGTTGACACCCAAATTAAATACAGAGTCAGCTATCTATGAACGGATTTAACTTTGAAAAATTCTAAAATTAGTTGGTTAGATTTATTAAAACTATTGAAAATTGTGATTTTCAGTAATTCTGGTTATTTATTGTTTCTAATACATACAACTATCTATCTTACTTACTGCACTGTCCAGTCCAGGGTAAGCAGCATAGTGAAGAAAAGAACCGCCCAAAATGGACCACCTGGCAGAGTTGCAATAGCCTCGGGATATACTTGGAACACAAGTCCATGTCCTTCAGTAGCAACTTCCGATATCGGTAGGCTCTCCTTGTTAGCCATATAACCCAGGTATGCAAAGATAACAAATCCACTGTAGAAGCTAGTGAAACTATTTACAGCTACCGTAAATAAACAGTCTCTGAAAAGAAAAAGAATACCTTCCATAGCCTTTTTAAAATGGGAGAGAATAGTAGAAGATGCATAAAGTAGATAAATACTGCCCGAATAATTCAATCTAATAACTTTTTATTAATTGTACATCTTTAAAAATAATTAAAATAATTTGCGTTAATTAATTAATTTCAAGATTAATTAGAATGGGATACTATATGCTGAACTGTTTTTAGTAAATTCATTTAGATTTTATTTGTAACAAAGCTTCAAATCCCTAATAAAAATAAGTATTTCACTATCAGTTTTTCAATGATAATCACTTCAAGCAATCACATCCCAATGTTTTTATTAATTTGAAATCAAATGAAACATCTCTAGTGAGATTGCTTAACTGTTGCTACTAGATACCAGGAATAAATAAAAAAATCTAACAAATAAAAAGATACATAATCGAGTGTATGATTCATTTAGCATTTAGCAATACCGTGCACACAAAAATTTAAACACCATGATGGATAAAAAATGCTTGTATTAGAATATTTAATTGTATTAAAATCAAGGTAATCTAATTTTACCTGCATAGAACGGGCAGAGAATAACACCACGTATTGCTACTATGCATAGAAATAACTATTCCTACATGTTTGAGTGAAACTCAGAGTGGAATAGAGTTTGGATGTTAGTTTAAAGCTAATGCAATCTATGAGTTGACTTCGTCTTGTATTACTAATTTTATTACTCACTTGTTTTAGTTATTTGCGGGCTATATCGAGACAATATCTACATTACAGATACATTAAGTTGCTTCTATTAGTGTAGAAGAGAAATATGTTGCCATTAAAGGTAATGCAGGATTATCATAGGTAGATGTTGTCATAGATGCCTTGGGGATAAGGTACACACTTTGAGGTATAACGCTGGCTGATCAGAATACTTAACATTATTAAGAGGCATTGTTAAATAATGGCCTACATATAAAAACTTCACAAGATAGCCTGATATAACTACGTAAAATACAAAAATCTAACAAAATGTTTTCATAATATCATTACATCATGGCGCTGCATATGAGAATGGGATCCATCTGAAAAGATAATTCATATCGTACAGGTTAAGAATTTGAGGTTAGAATTTCATTTTTGTGGGGCATAATTGAAGATCGACAATGCCTTGCGAACATTCTACGACAAATGCACTGTAAATAAATATACTTTAATTTTTGATCCATTATAAATTATGTAACTGTGCTATTTGTATACTAATCCGTGTGCAGTAGATGTCCTCCTCTAGAAAACTGTTCAAAAGTGTTCGAGGTATACAACATAAATATGGTATTTACTTCTATATACAGAAAACTTGTCGATAATAAGTGTGCACCTCAGACGCAATGGAATGATTACGATCAGTTATGATTGCCATCTTTTCAAAAATGTATTTTAAAACAGTTATTAATATTTAAGTATGAAAATTTATATATCCATAACAATATTTAATTAATATTTTTTAAAGAATTTTTATAATCTTTTTATAAAATTTTATTTTATTGATCAACAAACTCATTGAGATTAAAATTTTCTAACAACAAATCTTTTTAAAAACAATATATCTTTTAATATACAATTTTAAGAAAATAAACTAAATTAAAATGCTAGTGTTTAATTATTTTAGTCCAGTATATTGAATTAGGGGCTTGAATGGCAAACAGGTTTTAGGTTCGAGTCCCGGTGGTGCCATGGATGTTTGTAGTGGTTCGGAATCGTAGGTCCCGTCTCATATGACTGTTGAGCGTTGGGCGTTGGAGAAAATATAACACAAAAATGTAACATTTTTCTTCGTAGGTCTCCAAAAAATGGTAGGTCTCCCGATTCTATGTTACAATTCAGCTTAATGCGATTGGCTGTTGAGTATTCATGTATCTAACTTAACAACACATTAAAATATTCAAAAGTGTTAAAATAAACAGATGTATAGAAAAAGTAGTTTAAAAGAAAGTAGTTTTCCAGCTGTAAAAGGTGCTGACCAGAAAAGGGCTCTTTAATAGGCTCTTTAATGGCTCTTTTTTTTAATGAACAACATGCAAGCTAGTATGAAAAATGAGCTAATTGATCCTTTTACACCAATACATTTAGTGTTACTGAAGCCTATAATTAATATATTCGATGTTTTTCTAGTTATTTGTATGTCCTAACACTGCTTAGAATCTGAAAGTTTTAGTCTTTGTCACATTCTACTTCTTCTTCATTCTAGTTTTAAAAGTCACCAGAATTTTTGGGAGATTCATGATATTTTTCTATAATATTAATTCAAAAGTGAAGTAAGGTTACAATGAAACATCTGTTGAATGACAACAATTATTATTATTATTTTTTGTATCGAGATATTATTTCTTTTACAATAAACTGAGCATAACATTTAATCAGGGTTAGGCTTCTTCATATTGCTTTTTAATGTTATTTTTATCGATTCATTTAAATTTGAATTCAAAAGTTTTAATAATTAAACAGTACAATTTTTTTCTTCATATTTCTTCTAATGTCCTTTAATAGTCAAATAATAATCATAGAGTAAATGTAGTGAAAATGTCGACAATAATAATTGAAATGAGGGGGCTTGATGGCCGAGTGACTAGCGCTCTGGAACTCGGTGCCAAAGGTTTCGGGTTCGAGTCCTGGTGGTTCTATGGATACTTATAGGGGTTCGGAATCCACTTTAAGTCGTAGGTCCCAGCTGATTGTAGAGCGTTGTGGGGTATTGTTACTTCGAGCTACCCGTGCGTAGCATATCTTCAAGCCACACGTGCCTACTGGGTACCTACTGGGTAGTGTTAAGTGAGTAGCAGCGTTAATCAGTGTAGGCCACATTGGGCTGCTCACAGGGAAATGTTCGATATGACCCAGTACTCGACGTAATAAAAAATAATTAAAAATGCGAACTCCAGTATTTAAAATGTTTTGTTTGATTCTTACATTTCGAATTATGCTTCATTCTTATAATTTAAAATACTATTCCTAGCTTGTTATGAATTTAAGCTAACGTATATCAGAAATTGTTCAAGATATGATATTATTTTCTTACCTGTAACAATTGTTATGGAAGTTATTATAGGATGCATATGTTAGGTGAACTCCAAACCCTACTCCAACTGAATAAAACACTTGAACTGCAGTTTCAACCCAAACCTAATAATAAAAATAAAGTTAGAAGAAAAACGCAGTTCATTTTATTAGGAACTAAATTTCTTTATTGCTAATAATATATTTTATTATACTGATGTATACAACCTAATACCTAATTATTGTTTTTATTCATTTCGCTTTGCATATTGTAGCGAAGCTAATAAGGTAAGTATGAAAACATATCCAACAGAAATAAATGTATTCAAACATATTAAGACTGAAAGTGTAAATGTAGGGAATATTATTTGTTTTATTTAAAAAGTACCTAGGTTTTCTAATAGAATCTTTGTCTATGAGATCATTCGCCATTGTGTTGCAATCAGTCAAGGTTAAATAAGCATATTACGCCTTCTAAACGGAAATGTGTTTCGGGAGGTTTCCTCTTATCTGAGCGTTGGAAAGGATAAAACCCTGAATACTCCCATTAGGCCGATGCGAAAATCCCTTCAGAATTTCTTCTGGCTAGCGTATAAGCCAGAATTCTTGCACTATAGCTCGAGTTCACTACATAAAATTAGCCCCACTAATGGCAAATTCAACTGTATACAATTATGGAATATGTAATCCCACTATAATTATTACAGAAAATTATTCATTTTAAATTTCGCAGTTGATTCGGTCCTGAAGTATTACATTCTTCAGTATTTGAAAATCATATCACTTGAAAACCTGAACGATTCAGAATGTTTTCTGATGTAATGCAGGAAAATCAAATAACTTGTGATGAAATTTAGAGTCAGATATCAAATAAGACAATTATATCTGTTGTTGTTTAGTTATTTCCATCGCTAGACCATTCACATATATGGGCATTTCATAAGTTTTATTTTTTATAATTTTATCTACATACGGAAGAAAATAATTGCACATTTTGTAGCTCTTTAAGAGAATAAAAAATATTGAAAAAATAAGAACCAAAATTTCAAATGCTAAAAATCCCACAACATTAATTTAAAAAGAATTTCTCTTAAGGAGTTATGTTTAAGGAGGATGGAGGAAGGGAGGTTAAGGGGAGTTATGTTTTTTCTTATTAATTAGAGAAAAGTAGGAATGAGCTAATGAAATCGAGAAATCAGTTCCAACGATCAATTATCGGTATCCAACGATCAATTATCGGTATCCAACGATCAATTATCGGTATCCAACGATCAATATTGTTGAAACTATCAACAGCCTTAAATAAGAACAAACTGTGGAAGCTAGATGAATCCTTTTTCGTCGTGTGCTGATGTCATCTTTTTCTTCTTATTTTTTATGAAAAACACCGTGAGGTTTACAAAAATGGCACCGTGAGGCCTGATGGCAGAGTGGCTAATGCTCTGCCGCTTGGTGACAAAGGTTTCGGGCTCGTGCCATGGAAGCTTGTAGTGGTTCGCAATCCACTTTGAATCGTTATGGGGGTAGTGTTACTCTCATCCATAGCATATCTTCAAGTTTCGCGTGCCTCCTGAATAATGCTAAATGAGTAACAACGGTGCAGTCCTTTCTTATGGCATAAAGACTAACTGTCTCTGTATTGCCAGCTGCATTAAATGAACAAAGCTATACCGTAATTAAATTCATATGTACTGTGAATCTTTCTGTTTCACTTATTCTCTAATTTGAATTTACCTTCTTCCACACAAATTTAAACGACGCCATACTTGTTTAAAACGCAACGAAATACCATTCAATGTGCATTTGAATATTTATTCATAAATTTTTCTGTTGATAGATTTGAAATATCATTTGTTTTTCTTCAGTCATTGAAATTTTAATCATGTTATTTGTGATATTTTTATTTGTGCAGCGTTTTTAAAGTCCTGGAATACTCTTGATGTATATATCAAAATGGAATTTTCATTCTTTTGAAAATATATTTTATGGAAATGAATAATTTATTTTATTTTTAGTGTATATATAAGCGAATAGAGGGAGAAAAAATTATTTTTTATAAAGAGCACTTGTTTTGACTTGTTTGTTGAGCACTTGCACTTGCTCTTTCCGCACTGTTCTTGATTCTATAAATTATACCGATCAAAATGCTTCTCACATAATAGAATCTCTCCCATTAGTTTCACCCTTTGGAATCGAAGTTAATTCAAAAACTGGGCACCCACTGCTCGTCGTCACTATATGGCGCATGCAGCCAAAAATTTCATATTTTTATTCTGATTTGATGAACTCTATGATTTTGAAATATCTAAATATATCTCAGTTTTCCGTAATTCATTTTTTGTGTATTTGGGCCCTTTGTAATCTGTTTTCACTTTACACACACACAAAGTTTCTTAAACGGCTGTTATTCCTCAACAAAGACATGTCTTTCGATACGTATTAATATGGCTGGTTTAGTCGGTGTTTCCTGTGTAAGGTTAACACTTGATATATTTTTGCAAGTTCTTAAACGTTCACTAGGGCTTGAATAATTACGATTTGGAGGTATGATGCGTGGCTTCTGTGATCATATTTTTTATCCCTTTTTAATTTCGAACATCATTATCAGCAGTTAGATACAGTATTTTCGTTTCCTAGACAACTTTGAATTGCTTATGCCAAATTGTTTTGCAATAGTAATCGGATGGTTTTCAAGTGAGAGATTTACCGTTTTAGGAATAATTAACTAGATAAAAGTGAAAAAGACCCATTATAGAAGAGGATAATCGCCAAAAGTTCACATACTTTAACGTCACATCAACGAATTCACAACATTTTATATTAATAAAGAACTTGTGTCCACATCTGAGAGGGAAAGACTGAGCATCTGGTTGTGTCCGAAGTTGTGATTCTTTTTGCTGTACCTCAGTGGGCTTCCATTATGTATACCACGAACAGCCCATCGACTGCTAATAAAGGGAGGAGTGTGAGGGGAAACAATCCTGCATTTGCGAGTCGTATATGGAAAAACTCAAAACATTCCCATCAGGCATCCTGACTGTCGATGTGAGACACTTACATTTGCGACCCAAGTAACTATTGAGACTCCTCATCTCTGAGAGCAGTGATTGAAAAGGAGCGCAGATAATGGTTTTGAACCTGAGACCCTTGCACGCCAGTTGCACACGTTACCAATGGGCCACGAGTTCAGGCGTTGTGGATTGAACTCAGAAAAGAGTTCTAAAATTATCATGCTCTTAACACGGGAGTGGAAAAAAAAAACTCCTAATAGAAAGATTTTTTTAGTTTGTTTTGACTTAGTTGTTACGAAAGAGGAGAAGACTTGAGTTATTTTCACATTTAAGAGGACAAGTCTTTCTCTCTCACATGCGATTCTTTCAACACTTCCTACTTACATAAATTTATTTTGAAATAACCTAAATGTTTAAGAAAATAAGATTAACCGTATTGTTAAATTAGAAATGATGAGATGGGAAAATACTTAAGGTGGTAGTGAAAAAATGAAATAGATTTTATTTATAAAATGTGACAGAAAATATGCAATAAAGAACAATGCGTTCGAATGACTGTTGGCACATTGGCTACTTTGATCCCTTCAAAGGGCCACACCACAATTTATATCAAACACCTGAAGGAGTTTATTTTCTCGAATCTAATGAAGCACTTTCGGCACCCAAAATCCCTTTCATTAGACAGATTTATTGTGCTCCTTCCCGACAGTATTTTAGGTAATGTTCCCTTGTCAGGCATCAAACGAATTTCTCCCAAATTAGTGTTTACCAATCAGGCTCCAAAAGTATTATGCTAGAAAAGAAATACTAGAATTTAAAGATATCGTGGTCTTGCACGAAATTATAAAACATATCAAAGAATTCAAATTTTCTCATTTTCTGCAATTATTTTTAATTCATTACTTTAAATTATTTGAACAATTTTCAAATCCCAATCTTTCAATGAAAAAATATTCCAAACAATACATCTAACTTATTTGAAAACTAATAGTCATTAAAAAAGGACGGAAGAAAATTCATTAACCCAACCCATCGTAATTAACAAGGGAACGAATAGAATTCGATCATGCATTTTCCTCATTTCAATTGTCTGGGCGATTTCTTAAATAGCAATTAAATGTAAATTCACTGTACGACAAATTCTCATTTCAATTTAATGAATTACAGGGTTCTTCCTTAATTATTGATCGGGAAATACTTCGGAGGCTGTTTATTAGAGATTTTACTGAAGTGATACTTTTAAATGTTTGCCTAACTTTGAAGAAAATTTAATTTCGAAACATTACAGATTGAAAATTTGAGTTATCCAGTTTCTATAGAGTTATACTATTATAGCATTTGTAAAGTAATATCTATATATTTGTAAAGTAATATATTATCCAAAAGGTATTCTGAAACCTTATCCGAAGTTTGATAAATTGACGAGATAGTTAAGTAGAAGAATTAATCTTTTACAAATACATCAAAAGGATTTTAAAGGTTATTTTTCGAAAGAGTTAATAAAATAATAACTTTAAATGGAACGTGTATACTACTTAATGTATCATATTGTTTGTTTCTATCGGCTTTTATTTCTGTTATTATTATTTTTTTGTATATCAGCGGCTATAGAATATAGGTAATGGAATCCAGAATCTTAATAAATTTGAAACAATGTAAAATTTAGCATGGACTTAACGATTTTGTAATTGTAAAAATAATCGTTAGACGTTTAAAAAGATGTAAAATCCATACTTCTTGAAACTTGTATTAATTAAGGGTGGTTTTGAATTGTATATTTTTTAAAAATATTTTTCTGTTAGAAGAAGCATTAATATCTCAAGGAAAAATAAGACGATACTTAAAGATTTAAATGAAATTTAAGTTTATTTCGCCTTGCAGTTGTAGAATATATGTCAATTCATCTGTAACATCTACATTTAATTAAAAAATTTCCCGTTAAATTCAGTAACATTTCTGAAAAAGAAATATCAAGGCTTAAGAAATTTTTTTAATCCATTCTATAAAAAATTAGAAGAAACAACTTAACAGAGTTTTGAATTTAATGAAAATTCATCGAGTGGAATAAATAAACTATAAAATTAGTCTATTATAAGCAAAGATTATGTCATATTCCCAAAAGAAAAGTTAAAACAGGAGAAAATGAAGCATTTCCGGTCTATCTATCTATCTATATATATGTATAGCAGAGTGTCAAGTGGAATCAGTAGGCAAGTGAATAGACTTGAAACTTAAATTAATTAATAAGAATTTAAAGAGTTTGGATCCAGCCTCTTTGGATCCAGAAGGCAACGGCGCAGCATCAAGCAATACTTCCGAACACGGCAAGACTTGCAGGGCGTCTGTAATCAGAACAAGTGGTTGAAAAGAAACAACATTAAATGTATTTTGGTAAACAAATTGCAGAGCATGGGAAATGGACAGAGTACTTGAAGATAAATGTTAAGTCATTACAACAGTTAGTGCAATAACTGAATTTGTTAATTGTAGATCAGTAGGCTCGGAAAATTAGTATGTTAGTGGAATTATTCAAAAATTTCAAAGTCTCCTAGATTTAAACATGCACTATACCGAATTTTGTTTTTGCTATGATATGCTAATGTTTGGTTAATATTTAAATATTCATTAATTGTAGGGTAATAGTTATTCTAATTAATTATTCAATTATTGGTCGATTATCACTCTCTGGTTCTCCATTATTCTGTGGATGATGGACAGAAGTCAATATTTTTTGGCTATTATAATTTTGAAGAAATCTCCAAAACCTCGTAGAGGCAAAAATTTCATTTCTACCAGTCATTATTTTTTCCAAGATTTGAACATGGAAGATTTATTTAAAAAAAAAAATTTGTATAAATTTTAGTACTTTATTTGTACTTATACTTTTGAAGAAAACTCTCAAGTACACCTTACAATATATTATATAAATATTTTTAAATTAAATTACAAAAATTAAAACCGCCAACATTGCATTATTAATACATATAGAAGGTTTGTCTTTTTGGGGGAAGTTTTGCAAAAGCTAAAGTCTTTTCTGTTTCATTGACAAATGTTGTAATGTTTTGCAAATTTTGCTATGTCTTGAGTTAGAAGGACCCGATAGTAATAAGGTGAAGTTAAAATAAATATTTTTTTCTACTCCTGGATGTCTAAATTGTTAATGAGAAATTTGCTATAATTTCAGTCTTAATGACATGGTGACAACAAACAGGGAGAGTAATCCAGGTGAAAGGGATCCATACCGAGAACACTACTATAGGAACACGGGCATGATGACAAAGGAAGAAAACAACACAGCAGAAACTTTCGAAATCTTTTCTGAAACACGCATGCAGCTCAAGATTTTTATTATTTTCTCATTTTAAAATATTTTTCCAGAGTTTACAAATCCTACTGATTTTGAGGATGCCACAAAGTGTCGTCGAAAGCCAAGTGAAATCAGAAGACAAATGAATAGAATTAATTTTTGAAACTGGAGGTAGTTTAAAGAGTTTGATCCGGTCCGGAAAGCAGCAGGAGAACAATGAGCAGCACGCACGCAGACGGCAAAAGCTGTTGCAATCCACCTCCAACTCAAGATTTTTTATTTTTTCCATTTAAAGATATTTTTATGGTTGGTTGAGAATGAATTTGAGATATATTCGAAAAAAAAAAAAATTCTAAAATAATGTTGGCAGGATGCAGAACGTGGTAAGTTACATGGAAGGAAATGTTAAGACTGCAATTACAGAAAAGGCAAAATGCAATTGTTATATGAAAACGTGAGAATGCAGGATCAGTAAGGACTGTTCGGTTAGTCAATTAATATATATATATATATATAATATGAAGAACCTACCTTCAATGAGATAAAGGCAATTTAGCTCTTTTGTTATTTATTATGTATTTTTAATATAATGTTTTGCTACTTATTTTGTAATAACCGGATGTAACAATTCATAGCTCACTGAAGGATTGAAACTTCGCATGTTTCTACTAATCTTTTTATAAGTATTAAAAATGTTTTAATCTTTTTCTGATGTTTTAGCTTTAGCGCACTTAGGATTAAGAATTTTTTGAGTCATATCTTCTTTTTTGGGATTAGGTATAATTATTTCTTCTCTATGAGAGTTAGTGAACTCCCCTGTCTTCGGAATCCTCTAATAATTTGACATTTGGTCGTACTTCAAAAATTTAAAATTTTTGCTAAAATCAGAGAAATCTTTGACAGTTCTCAACAGTAGTCGGCATAATCTAGCCGTTTAAAAAATGTACACACAAACAGAGATTTCTGCTGTTTGCTAACATTTATTTCGTTTTTGCACTTAATTTCTTTACCGAAACATCTACTTATCTCTTCTAAATCTTTTTCTTCAGTGAGTAATTGCTCAGCAGATGTAGCCACTGTCAAATCAGTCAATTCTTCCCTTCTAAATTGTTCATGGATCTTGTTGGATCAGAAAACTTGACATTTTTAGGCTATTTCTTCCGGTTGACAGTTTTATTCATCAATAAATACAAAATATTATCTTCCTATTTGGAATTCTCATGTTTTCCAGGGGATTCCTTGTGGAGTTATGGTAAGTGTATATTTTTACATACGAGTATAATAAATTTCATAATTAAAAAAAAAAAGGAAATTAAGAAATTCATATATGATATTACATTGATTAAACGAGTTATTATTTAAAATTAAATATTACATTGTTTCTGTTTATCAGCCTTTTTTAATATTCGTACCAGAAATATTTTTGTTTATAAATATACTTTGATTTAAAAGGCACTCTCATTTTAATATGTCCTGTAGCACCAATAATAGTCATTTAGTGAGTTCAATTTGAAAAGGATATACATTCTTGGCAATCCTATAAAATCCATGATGAATTCGTGAAACATGATTTGAGATCCTTGTGTCAGAAGAATAAATAAATAAACCATATTAATACAGACTCTTCGTGCATAGTAGCAAATCGTTGACAAAAGGCCATTTTCGTAGCATACAATAAATCCGAACACCTCTAGTAAAGTTTTTTCTAATTCTTAAATTTTTATTTTTTTTATGGAGTTAGAGGCAGACCGCATTCCAAATTTTAATCTTTGATCAAAATCTGAAAATTTTGAAAATGTTGCAAACATATTGGCTTATGATGAGTTAGTTTGTATATCTTTGTAATCGAAGTTTAGAAAGGTATCGATTGCTTTAATGAGTCCTAGTTTAAGGAAACAAGATAACTAATAAGATGAAATGAAACTTTGCATTTGGTAATGCTGAGTTTTTAAAGTGAAAAAAAATCGTTAACAGGTTTGCGAAATTTAAGAGCCATAAACACTATAGATGGCAATCCCAATTGAAGAATTCTAAATTGCTGAAGGAGTATGAGTACAAGGGAAAAAGGTAAAAAAGAATGCAGTATAAAGATTTTTTATATCTTGCACTAAATTCAAATTCGACGAAACTTTGCAAGTTTCAGATAAAAACTCTAATTGTATTTTACATAGGTTTGATCTCCTCATTATGACTTATGAGTATGAAAATTTCAGAATCGTTTAAAACTACATAATCCTTGTTCTTAGCTTAAAAATCCGTAGAGAAAAGAAGTTTTCACCTGGGTGTCCAGAAGTTTGTGTAAATCTGGACGGAGATAATATTGAACGCCTTGTATGGCTCCTGGAAGCAGCAAACCTCTGATGAGCAGAATAGTAAGGATTACGTAAGGGGCTATGGCTGTGAACCATACAACCTATGAACCAAAATATAATACATTACTACTTACTTGAACAAGAAACACACTCATTAAAAATCATTTATGCAAAATTTCTTCTGTAAAGTAGAATGCAAAGAGTTTTACAAAAGTATACAGTTGGTTAAAAGCAGTTGATTGTAATAGAGTGATATAAAGCATAATTTTTACTAATAAGTGAAACAAGGAACTAACACATAGCAAACATAATTTTAATTTTTAATGTTGAAACCATGATTATAGATGAACAGCAGGATTTATAGAGTACTGGTAGCACTACTAATGAATATATAATTCTAATAGAATCCAAAAAAATATTTCATAAAATTAAATTTCAAAATAAACTTCATTTTGTGAAATACTTTTTCAAAATATTGTTAAAGGAAAATTCACTTTCTTAAAATGCATATTTTAACATTATTGAATCTATAAAAAATAATAAATTTATTTTAATCAATTAGGTACAGTATTGCAGTTATTAATGCAGTAAAATGACATATGAAAATTAAAAAAAAAATACTTTAAAAATATTAAAAAAAAAAAAATTCAGTTTTAATTATGAATGAATGAATATTGGATTGCTTATTATGAATAAAATTCACAAATCTAAAAATTATAAATAAATTAATAAGCACTTTTAGCATATTACATATGACGGATTTGTTATCCAAAGGATTAATTAATAGTTATTTAATTAAATTATTAATTTGATGCATTTGTGTTAATGTTTCGTCGTAATTTTCTCTTTTATTTTGTAAATTCTGCTTTCTTCTGGAGTTTTAATAATAAGGTCAAAGGTAGAACTCGTTGTTTAGTTAACTAAGTACATACACTAACTATACGTACTATAAGTTAGTATTATAGTTAACTATATGTATTTTTAGTTTACGAAATGGAGCATGTATTCAATTTAGAAACGGTTCATTCTATGAAAAATTCTGATAAAACTTGTAGAGATCAATTTATTATTATAAATTTTTAGTTAAATGGATTCCTATTGCAAACATCTAAATACAAAGATGAATCTACTGGAAATGATGCCGTGTAGCAGCATTACTTTACTTACTTTCCCAAAGACTTGACGCCTCTGAACAACGCAATGTAGAGGATAACAAAGGCGACCAAAACACAGACGACAAGCTGCCACTTGGGAGTGCCCAAGTCCCCCATACCGTTACTCTGATGGATTTCCAAGACAGCTCGACTGGAAGATTAAGAAAGAAAAAATACTTACTTTCATGGAAACTTCACGAACACTACTAACTAATTGGGCTTAATGTATACAATTCATTATTGAACAAGTGTTTAATGCATTGATAATTTCGAGACTTTGACAATGCGTGTAGTTTAAACTTACACTTTAAGTTTTGGGTTTCTACACTACATTTTGCAGAACTGTAAGACTTGGCTAAAGTTTGATTATTTACTAAAAATTTCTTCTTGATTCGTTTATCTTATTTTTAAGTAGCTATTCAACATTCTACTAATATTTTTGAATTAATGCAAAAATTAAATTAAAAGAATTTGATGCTTTGGGGATTTTTGATGACTTAATTTTTCAATATTTGCAAGAAATTAATTTCAATTTATCCGTACAATTTTATGTGAATATTTAAAAATATTCTAATAAATTAATTATTGTTTAATTTAGTTTTCCAATTTATGATAAAGATTTAAAAATTAAAAAAAAAAAAAACTTTTGTATTGATGCTCTAAGTTAAGCATTTTTCAAGTTATCTACGTCGTAATGTAAAAGATCTTTGTTAAAATTTCTTAAAAGTATTTTTAGAATTTCATTAAAATTTATTTTCGGAATTTTAATAAATTAATTCAAATAATTAAGAAAACCTAAACACCTACCTTTCAAGGATTTAAAATTTTGCGCAAAACCATAAAGCCAAGCATTTCAGCATGCAAAATGTAGTGATAAATAATTTATGATTTAAGGTTACGCATATTTTTGTAAAATAAATGTTTAGATTTTTATTTACCTGGATATTTACTCACAATGGGACAGTATCTTATAAAGTTTTAATGAGGAAAACACAAATTTGTGATTTAAATAAAAATATCAACAAAAAATACAATTGGTAAATAATTAAAATTGTATTTCAAATTTTTAGTGTACGGATTTAAAAAATTGCTCTGAAGAACAATGAACTGATTTTGTTTATTTGATGAAATGTGAAAGTTCATTTTTTAAAGATCTATCAATGTTTCCTAAGAATCCAATTATTCTGGCTGTATTTTTTTAAATTTTTGAATTAGATGGTATAGAACTAATCCTATTTAATGTATTAAATAATTAACTGGGTTCTAATTTGATGCTCAATAGTTTTCGAGAAGCTTTTGTATACTTTTATTCTTTCATTAAAATGCACCGACTAAAAATAATTTTCAAATAAATTAAAAATGTAAGAGGAAAAATTCATTTTGTTACTCAAAGGACATTATTATATTACTTACTTTTTACTATAAAAATATGCAAGAAATTACGACGGAAATTGAATTTTCACATTTGCAAATTATATTTACTATATTTACAAACTAATACCTTTTAACTTCCCATTGCTGTAAATATTTGATAAATATAGTTTGTTACTAAACACATTGTTAATTAATAAAATTTAAATTTTAATTTTTGATGAAGTAGTTAATAGAAATAGGAAACGTACAGAAGGGTCTGAAAGTTATTACCATTCATCACTTAGAATTTCAGGAAACTGAAGTATAAGAAAAATATGAAAGCAGAAGGTGTTTATGAAAACTAGAAATACACAAATTAACAATACGAAAAGAAGGTAATCTTAGGAGTTATGCGATTTTTAGAGCTATTGTAAAACATATGCTTATATATGTTTTGCAATGTTCATGTACATTCATTAATCGAATAAGTGTATAAATTAATCAAACGGCAACTGATGAGTAAACGCTGCTCAAGTTATTCGTTTAAATTAAAATAAATTATACGAATTTGATTTCCCTAAAAAATACAAATTTTAACATAAATATTCAGAAAGGAAGCATTACGTCTGATTTGGAAATATAAAGTTTTAACAGAGATATTTAAGTTAAACTAAGTAAACTATAAAAACCCTTTATTCCCGTTTATAAATAGACATAAAAATAGCTTGCAAAAGAAGTTTTCAAGCAAAACAAAAAATATTTTGAAAAGATAAACGTGTTTACATGAAATGAACTTGGAGGGTTCCAGAAAGGAAATTAACGTGTTCCCAATTTAGATTGAATAGGAAATTGAAAAGCCTTCCTATTCCTGCAACGTTGTTTAGAAACGCATATAAAAGCGAAATTCTACTTTGCTAGTATACTACGAAGGAAATTTCTTTAAGTTAATAAGGAGAATACTTCATCGTTTAGTAAATCAGGATGCAAATTTATGAAAAAACAAACAAACCCACTAAGCCCGTTTTAGTTTAATTTTGATTTTTTTCTTAGTTACGGACTTGATTTTCAAAGTTTCATTAATTATTAACTTTAAACATTCTATTTCTAATAAAAATGTGCAGAGAAATTTATTATTATGTATTTGCTTTTTTAACGGAAATAGATGAAAAAATATATAACTATGTTATTAAAAATGAGAGAAAATTTTTTCAATTGCTATCAAATTAAGCTGTGAAATTTTTTTTAAGATAATGGTGAATGACAGTTACATTCTAACCCTAAAGGTTATTTAAAGTATTCTCTTTGTTTTGTTGAAGTACTTTCCAGTTTTTCTACTACGTCCCCCTCAAATTTGGATATTGAAAGCCGGAAAGATATTGTTTTCTCCCGGTAGATGTAATGTTTCACAGAGAAGCACCAAAACTCTTACAGAACTTACTATGATTCTATCGTGTAAATGGCTAAAGATTTGATAGTCATGATACCATATATCTTTCATGAAGTATCATGAAAGAAGACACATCGATATTCCATTACAGCTTTGTAGGAGGAATTTTATGAAAATTTGTTTGATTAATTTTATTTTTGGGAGGTATAATTCTTTGATTACGAAATTTAAATTACTTCCTATAAAAGCAACATCCTATAAAGCATGAAAAAGTGAACATCCTATAAAAGCATTAAACAGCCTTTTGTTAGCTGCCGGTTAATTTTATCGAAATTTTTGTAAATGAAGTAGATCAAGCGTTAACAAATAATTTAATATAACCAAGAAAAACTTAATAAACATTTTTGAACTTCTGTAAACTTCAGTAGTATAGAAAGTTATTAAAGATCAAGATGTAAAACGAATATAACTTTTTCTATAAAGAGTAGGTAACATCAGTTGAAGTGGCAATTAACTTATTAATGAATTTGAAAAATCGAGCACTGTTATTGGTATTTGATTGATCACATGGCATCCTGTTTGAAATTTGCACACCTAAAAGATTTTCAGTAGTTTTTTTAAATCTTAATATTATGTAGTTTAAGCTTTTGTTAACAATGTTTTTCCTCTTAGAAATATTAATATATCTCTTAAAATTTTTAAAAGTTCATGAAATAAATCTTTGTAAGATTTAAAGTTTAGTAAAATAAATAAAAATTGCTACATTTATAAATATAAAGAATATGCAAGAGTATTTTTCTTTAATACGATTGTTTTTACTAAGTTTTATGTGATATTTTTTCATTTGTCAAGGCTTTCCATTAAGTTATTAGATGTTGTTTAAAACATTTGTGGTATTTGAATTGTTTAATGCTAAGAAGTTCTTTAACAGTCGATAGTTGGGTTGGATAAGATGTAATACTAATCCACCTCCCATATAATCCAAAGGTAGGACATTTCCTCCTCTGAACTCGCTTAAGAAAGCAATATTGAAGTTGCGCTTCTTTAACGAAGTTGATATGCTTGAATTCCTGTGATGATAATTCAGCAAATAAAAATTACTGCTCGTTTGAAAGAAAAACTGCGTGTACTCATCTATAACGTTCTAAATTTCTAAACTTTGTTCCATTAGCATTAAATTTTTTTCCAAGAAGGAATTTAAGTAATGTATACTCCAAACTATATTTTACATCTCAAAATACTTTCTATAACAATAGGGCCTTACTCAAAAATTCTAGGGCTGGTGATGTCCTGTTAGCTCGGAAAGCTGAAGAGTTGAAGACTGTTGCAACATCGATGATGTAACCACTGCTATTTCTGCTCTCCCAACATCGGTCAGTATTCCAAGGATTGTTGCATCGAATCCACGGTAATTCAGAGGAGAAAGAGATAAACATGTAGTACAATGTCCACGCTATAATGACGTTGTAATAGAAGGACACGTACCAAGAAACCAGAACGCAGCAATATCCAACACCTAAAAACATGAAAAAGAACTCAATTCTTTAACAACATATTTCGATTTTTGTTAAATTCTAGAAATCTATTATAAACTGCATGTCAATTTCTGCATTTGCCTGGGAGAGTAAAGGATTAGGAAAATTATAGGAACAAGGAACGGATTAAGGACAATTAACGGATTAGGGAAATGATGATTTCCTTCTTTTTATGATGTTTAGAATACACTTCCCCTAGCAGATCCGTTTTAAAATATTATAAGATTAGAGTGTATGGAGAATAAGGATTAGCAACAAAGAGACCCATTTGCGGAAGCTTCCACGGATGGTGAAGATGTTCAAACTCAAACAAGTGTCCTGAATAAAATCCATGAAAGCTGTCATAGTTAAAATACTTTTAGGCACATATGCAGCTTAGGTAGTAATTCCTAATTTGATACATGTTCAGTAGGTTAGTCATGATAGATGCATTGCATGTGAAAATTTAAAATTATTAAGCTATGTAATTTAAAAGTAAAATTTCTGTAATTCTTATATAAATTCGGAAAATTTTCGATATCTTGAAATTTCAAGAAAAATATTTCTATTACAAAAATACCCTATATTTATCAACCTTTTGTGGGAGCAACTGATCTATGAAGAATATTAAAAACATAATTCCAGAAACAAATGCGCCTCGATGAAAGGTTAGTAATAATACACTTATTTGTTAAAAATAGTTACTTAGTAATATTTGAAAATTTATTTTTGTAAATTTCGCAAAAAGATTTTTTTCCAATATAAAAAACAACTAATGGCAACAACACTAAATATCGTTTTTGTGATTGAATTTAAAATCAGGCAATACCTTTAAACAAGGGACAGAACTTCCAAACGCTAATTGGACCTTGTCTGTGGTATTGTCCGAGTACCAATTCCATGTAAAATAAGGGCATAGCTCCGAAGACTAGCATTAATAAGTAAGGAATCAAGAAAACTCCTGAAAAAGAAAACAAAGGTGTGAGTAAAATTTTAAAGGAATTTAAAAGAACCAAGTCGTAAAATGAATTTAAACAGAATTTTTAAAGTGACCCCATTGTTTAGATAAATTGTGTCAATTGATAGACTTGTAAAAATGATGGCTATTTAATTGTTAAGATACCTGCACTTCATGTAAGACATTAAACAGAGATTTTTAAAAATTAAAATTCGCTACATGAATATTTAAATTTAGAAAGTGTGCAATGTAAGAAGAGTGTACTTTTTTATCACCACTTCTAATAAACACAAAAAAATTTCTGCTATCATATTTGAAAAAGCTACATAGCCTTTTCAAAGAAAGCGAATAGTTTTATCAGTAAATTTTATGGAAAAAATATGGACATTTTGTTTTATCATTTATGAATAATTTATTAAAAATTATTAGTTTTTACAAATGATTCATATTATTACAAAAAAAATAAATTAATTCTATAGGCAATGTTTTGTTATGAACGTTTTATACGCCTTGAGCTAAAAAAAATTTAAAAATTTTTTTATTTTACAATATCTGGAATTCTGACACTTTATACTTCAAATTTCTTGGCATTATTTATTTGAAATATTTAAAGTTATCAGCCAAAAGATATAATTCACTTTTTATCTGATAATTAAAACATTATTTTGTATGACCGAATTAAAGACACACTACTGGCCATTGAAATTGCTACACCAAGAAGGCGACATGCTACAAACATGAAATTTAAACGACCGGAAGAAGGCGATGTGATATGCAAATGATTAGATTTTCAGCACATTCAGACAAAGCAGGCACCGATAGCGACACCTACAATGTGTTTAAATAAGGAACTTGTTTCTCATACACAAATTGCATTTGAACGTTGTTGAATGGTGAAAAGTTGTTGTGATGCCTCATTTAAGAAGAAGAAATGAGTACCAGCACGTTTCTGACTTTGATAAAGGTCGAATTGTAGCGTACCGGGTTTGTGGTTTATCGTATCGCAGTACTTCTTCTCGCATCGGTCGAGATCCAATGTCTGTTAGCAGAATATAGAATCGATGGGTTCAAGACGGTAATACGGAACGCCGTGCTGGATCTCAACGGCCCCTATCACTAGCAGCTGAGAACACAGGCATGTTACCCGCATGGCCTTAATGGATCGTGCAACCACGTCAAGAGCTCTGAGACAAGAGTTGGGGTCGTTTGCAAGACAACGACGTACAGTTCGACGACGTTTGCAGCAGCATGGACTCTCAGCTCGGAGACCATTGGCTGCGGCCACCGCTTGACGCTGCATCACAGACAGCATCAATCGTGTGATCAACGACGAACCTGGGCTCACAAATGGCGAGACATCATTTTTTCAGATGAATCCGAGTTCAGTTTACAGCATCAAGATGGTGGCATCCGTGTTTGGTGGCATCGTGGTGAACGCACATTGGCAGCGTGCAGTCGTCATCGTCATACTGTTCATCACCTTTCGTGATGGTATGGGGTGCTATTGGAGATACGTCTCTGTCACCTCTTGTTCGTATTGACGGCTCTTTGAACAGTGCACTTTACATTTCTGGTGTGTTACGACTCGTGGCTCTACCCTTTATTCGAGCCCTGCGAAATCCTACGTTTCAGCAAGATAATGCACTAACGAGTGTTGCCGGTATTGTAAAGACCTTCTTTGATACGGAAAATGTTCGTCTGTTGCCCTGGCCTGCACGTTGACCAGATCTCTCGCCAATAGAAAACGTTTGCTCCATATACTCCGAGCGACTGGCTCGTCACCATACGCCTGTCACTACAGTGGATGATCCGTGGCATCGGGTTGAAGCTTCATGGGCATCTGTATTTGTACATGCCATCCAATCTCTATTTGACTCTATTCCCAGGCGCATAAGTGCTGTTATTATTGCCAGAGGTGGTTGTTCTAAGTACTGATTTCTCAGGATCTATGCACCTAAATATCTTGAAAATTTAATCACTTGTTACTTCTAGTATAATGCATTTGTCCAATAAATATCATTTTGTTATCTGTATTTCTTCCTGGTGTAGTAATTTTAATGGCCAGTAGTGTACACTCATGTCCATAAATTAAGGATAATTCAGAATCACACAGAAATTGAACTCTAAAATAAAAAATTTCACCTGTAGAATTATCACACACATCTTGAAGAAGAATATGCAAATTACAGGAAACCACCAGATGGCGCGGATAGTACGTCACAATGACGAGAGTGTAAGAGAGGGGTATATAAGGAATGGTGGCAAAGAAGTAAAATTGTTCACAAGCTCTTTAAAAGCCTTTCAGTGCAATAACCGCATAGTTATGGCACAAAGGAAGCATTTGGATGATTTTTACGGGGGTAGAATTATCGGACGACTGGAATGTGGACGTACCCAGCTGAAAGTATCCGAGGAACTGGGAATCGCCCAGAGTGTCATCTCCAGGCTTTGGCAACGATTCCAAGATGATGGTAATGTGAGTAGATGTTCAGCACAGGTCGCCCCCGAGTTACAACGCCGAATGAGGACCGGTATTTAGCAGTTACTGCCAAAAGAAACAGTAACAGACCTGCAGTCACGGAGACAGGTCTGTTGTCAGACGAAAAGCACAGCAACAGACCTGTCTCGTCAGCTCTCTTCAGCTACCGGTACGACAGTTTCAAGGCAGACCGTGTACAGACGCTTAGGGCACATTGGTGTATATGCTCGTAAGCCTGTTAGATGTGTTCCACTTATCGCAACTCACTGTCGCCTGCGATTAACCTGGAGTAGAGAGCATGCATTGTGGACACCGCAACAGTGGTCTGGTGTGATGTTTTCCGACGAGTCCAGGTTTAGTTTGCAGTCTGATTCTCGCCGGACTTTCATATGGAGATCGCCAGGTACCCGTTACCACCAAGAGAACACCATTGAACGACACCGTTACTGTGGTGCATTATGGCTCGTTTGAGGAGGAATTATTCTTGGTTCCAGAACTGACCTGCATGTTCAGAGCGTAACGATGACAAGCCACATCTATCGGGATGTCATTCTGGAACAACAGGTACGTTTGTTTCGGGGCGCCATGGGTGCTGAATTTCTGTTTATGAATGACAACGCCCGTCCTCACCGTGCAAACATTGTAGACGAATGCCTTCAATTGGAGAATATCACCCGTATGGATTGGCCAGCATACTCACCGGACTTGAATCAATAGAGCATGTGTGGGATATGCTTGGCCGACGAAGTGCAGCCTGTCAACCCCCTCCCACCTGTCAACCGGAACTTCGGAGGGCATTGCTTGATGTGTGGTGTAATATTCCCCAAGGCCTGTATTGCGCACCCAATCAACAGCATTATATGGCCCAGCCTACAAAATTGCACACAACAAATTCTTCATTCCCTCCACGATACACAGCTCAGCTCGGGCCCGGTAACAACTCAAGATAATATAGCAAGAATCCTAAACCACCTCTTTCAAGCAGACAGTAAATCAACAGACACTACTACACACATAAAAATCAGAAAAGAAGCTGAACTCATCAAAAAACCAGTAGCCCTCAATAACACGGTGCCTTTCACTCAGCAAGAAATAGATCACATAGTCAGCACAGCACCAAGTAAAAAAGCACCTGGTCTGGATGGAATAGATGGGTACATCCTGAAAAGACTCCATAAAAGCTCCCCGACCACTCTACTTCAACTCTTTAACGCATCAAAAACCTTAGGACACTTTCTGAACTACTAAAATATGGGGGAGGTCGTTCTCTTCACCAAACCAAAAAAGACCCAATGGACCCGACATCGTATAGACCAATATGTCTGCTGCCAATACTGGGAAAAAGCCTTGAAAGAATGCTTTTATTAAGACTACAATACCACTACAGCAAAAACAACATCTTAAGTGAAAATCAATACGGCTTTAGACAGAATATATCAACAGAGCACGCACTAAGCAACTTAATAGAAAACATCAACACAAACAGAGCAAACAACCTATACACCTGCATAATTTCAATAGATATAAAAGGAGCATTTGACTCCCTATGGTGGCCATCAATAATCACAAGATTAAAAAAAGACAACTGTCCAGAAGACATACTTTCCATGATTTGCAGCTATTTGGACACAAGAGAAATTGAATATAAAATGGCAGACACTAAAATAAATCACCACCTACAAAAAGGATGTCCCCAGGGATCATGCCTAGGCCCATTCCTGTGGACAATAATTTCTAACACAATTCTTAAAGAAGATTGGGGTAACCACTGCCAGCTACAAGCGTTCGCAGATGATTTTATTATAATAATCAAAAGTCAAAACAGAAGGCAACTGGAAGATCAGGCATCAAAAGCACTGCAAAAGTTTAAAGAATGGACAGCTAATGAAAAACTAACATTGTCACATAACAAAACGCAAGCAATAGTCTTTGGCAAAAAAGGACAAATAAAAAAAAGGAAACCAACGATAAAATTTCAGAACTGGAAAGTAGAAATCAAAAAGTACCCTCAAATACCTAGGAATAACAATAGACTCTAACTTAAACTTTATCCAGCACATTCATAATGTAAAAAGCAGACCTTATAAAAATTAACAATAGATTAGCAGCTATGAGCGGCAGAGGCTGGGGAATTCATCCAAAACTAATAAAAATATGGTACAAGACAGTAGCAGAAAGAAAGGTTTGCTATGCCGCAACGATATGGGCCAAAAATATGACAAACCAATTAAAAGGAAAACTATCAATCATACAGCGCTATTATGCACTTCAAATAAGTAAGGCCTACAGGACCTCCCCAACATCAGCATTACTAACAATAATAGGACTTGAACCTCTGCATCTAGTGGCACAGAGGGAGAGCTGTTATGGCAACGTAATACGACTCCACAAAGACTCAAAATTCAACAACAAACTATACAGAGCATCGGACTTTGAACAAATTGTATCCCAATGGAAAGAGGCACCCTGGAAGAAAATTATCAATAAACAGGTTGATGGGAAACAAACAAAATCAACATATACTCTGATGGTCCTAAACCGGAAAAAAGGTGTTGGTTCAGCATTCGTGGCCTACCAAGGAAACAAGGAGACCCATGGATGGAAAGAAACCCTCCGGAATAGTAACTCTATTTACCAGGCAGAATTAAATGCAATATCTCCAGCAATTTTATGGGCATCTACATCATCATACACAAACATCGAAATACATACAGACAGCGAAACATCAGTAAAATCAATTTATAAATTCTTTAACAACAATCCACTCATCTATAAAATAAGGAAAAACATACAGCCAGAAAACCAACGGAAAAAACTTTGCAATATCATGGGTCAAAGCACATATAGGGAATAGCTGGCAACGAAAGAGCAGACACCCTGGCAAAAGAAGCAGCAAATAACGACCAACACAAAAATTGGCAAATAAATACACCAGCAAGTGCACTCAAATACCAGCTAAAAAAGGAAAGTTTACTACACTGGCAAAAAGAGTGGAATGAAAGTGAAACAGGAAGAAGAGCATTCCACTTCTATCCCCAAACCACATTAAAAACCAGAATACAGACAATACAACTAACATACTTTATGACAGGACATGGTCCGTTCCCATCATACCTATATAGATTCCGACTAAGAGACACAGATGAATGCACATGTGGAGAAGAAGTAACGCCGGACCACTACGCATTTGAATGCCCACTTACAGCAAATTACCATCTAAAAACCATCTACAGAACATTACAAAGCATGGGCAGCACAAACAACCAAAAATGGCAAAGCAATATCCAAAATTAATGACATAATGAACTACCTAATCAACAATATAGACTACATCAGTCCATAGAAGAAAAACAAACAAAGAACAAAAAAACCAAAAAATGTATAAAATATTTAAGTGTCATTGCTATAAACAACTAAACTACCTAACATAGCAAAAGCTACTATTTCTGCAATTACCATTTTAATTTAATTATGTATATGGTAATACAAGATAACACAAATAGAAAAAGCAGCTGCACAATATGGAAAGTATTTTTAAAATTTTTATATTAGAAACCTTACTTAAACGTGACCTGCCAATGATGGTTTTGCAGCAAATCTTATGCTTAAAAACTGGCTGATTCTGAATCTTTCGTAAGTGCTTTTGAATAGGATATTTGTTTGTTTTATTTTAATGATGTAATATTTTAAATTGAAGATAACTAAATAATAGCATTCAATAATTTTTGAAATATTCTTGCATAAAAATAATAAAAACCTAAAGGAAGCAGTTAACTCTGCGTAAAGAAACACAATCCACAAGGAAGTTACGATTTTTTCTTTAATCAATCCAATATGTTAAATAGATATCTAATAAAGTCATTTGATAATCTAAAAGCTTAGCATTACATTATGAATCTTTCTGATTATGAAAGGATTAACAACATCCAAAATCTTTGTTAAGGTAATATCATATTAGTCTTTCAAATATTAAACCATGAATAAATTCTAGAATTCTAGTCACAATACTTTTTATAGTTCGAATTAGTTTAATAGTGTGAACATCTTATCCCTTCTGATATTTCGTGGCCTTACGAACCAACTATTTCACGGTTGAATGGAAATTGCAATGAGATTTTATGCATACAAAAAAGTTGCACTCTATACATAAAAATGGGATCAGTAGGAAATATTAGGAATCAACTTTACAAAAGTGACTGCCATCTCAAACTGTCAGAAATGAATTCTTTTGAAACCTGGTTTTCCATTAGAAATGCCGTCAATGCAACTTTCTAATCTTAAGAATAAGGTCGCTGCATCTTTTCAATTTCTTCCTATTATCAAGAACTTCCGATATTTTCTGTCGGTATGAACAAAAGCGGATTGACAGTGAAGCCCACTGACATTCGTAAAAATTTTTGCCTTCCGCTTCATAACTTTGAACTGTCTTTTGGGATTTGAAGACCGTATGGGCTGAAATAATGAATTATATTGTGAGTCAGAGATAAAGCTATGAGTGAGTGACGTTTTCAAGCAAGATATAAATTATAAAATTTCACATCTAGGAATTATACAGTTTTTATGGAAAAATATATTCAACTCAAGTTTCTGGCAATTTAAATTATTCAATTTTTATTTATTTAAAATTATTACAGTTTTTTTTTAACTTGAACTATATTTTATAATTAAATGAAATGAAGTGCAAAAATTAAAAAAATATATGGAAACAATTTTTTGAGCACTAGTAAGGAAAATATTAACAGTAATTTCTTCAAGAAACTATAGTAAATTAAATCATACTGGAGTATATTTGAATAAGATAAATAAATTTTAAAATTGTTAGCAATGACAAATTCTGATTGCTGTATGCCTTGACAGCCTAAATAAACCTTTATGTCGCTTAACTAACTTTGGATAATTCTATAATAATTGTAGTTAAGAGGAATTATTAACTCACTTAAATCGTCGAAATAACAAGCCCGAGCATCTGAACAGCATAACTAGGATCTAACATACGTTTCTCTTAAAAATATTTATGCTTAATTAAAAAATTAAATTTCATCTATATATTTCCAGTTTTAAAAAAGAATATACTAAAAATAATTATGTTCTGCAAAACAGCCAATAAGTTATGAATATTTGTAACGCAAACTTTTGGTGTGCATTGAATTTTATTTGCATTCATTATTTTTGCATTGATTGCAGTTTTTTTGTATTAATTGCATTTTGCAGTATTTAGAAATTAATAATTTGTATTTTACCCAAAATATCGGAAGATAACAGATAATTTCAGATAAGATCAGTTGTAAAATAAGTTTTAGTGAAATACTAAGATCACAAATGGGAGAAAAGAGAAAGAAATCTGAGAGAATAATGACGATTAAAGAAGAAAGAAGAAAGATAATTGCTTAGAAAAAATAAAATAAAAGCAAAATAGTGCATCGATGTGCAAAATGTGCAAAAATGTGTTTTTCAGGTATCTTAGCATCAGTTGTGGACTAATTTATATATGCTGTTCTTCATGGGGCTATTACGTAGACTGGCCATTTATTATAAAATTAACTTCTTGAAGTACATATAAGTGTGTAGATCTTAAGCTAAAATAAATAAGATGCAAACTTCGCTGCTTGAACAAAAATTCCTTTCTTTCTACATTTTACAATTATATATATCTTTTGAATTTTGTTCATTTTCCCATACCTACTGAAAACATTGATCTAATACGTTATAATAATTCTTTATGATATACTATAAAAGAAAACAATTGAAAGCGACATTATATAGCGAGAGTATAATTCTATGAACATATTTAACAAAGGTTTAAAATGCTATAAACAAATTGACTCTTCGCAACCGTCAGACATCTCTCATTGACTAAACTCAGAATCATTATGTAGTATGCAGTTTTTTGTTATAATCATACGCTTACAGTACTGTTATCGTATTCGCGTTAGCGGCTTTATCACAATTTACACAATTGCTCTTAAGAAGAAAAATAAAATAGGATACGAATAAAAGATCCTCAGATGTTCAGTAGAGTTTAGCTGCTTCCAAAAGTGTTAAAAAGGAAGCACCGAAATGTGGTGTTGTGCAGAACTTCAGTAACTAAATAATACAAAAAGTTAACACACACACATACAAAAAAAAAAAAGTAATTTTTTTTAGGAAATTAATTGTTGTTATAGTTGTAATAAGGTTCATCGCTCATATTAAATAATCAAGAATAGGATGGGACTTTGTATCCAAAAGACTATTTCAGTTTTCCTCTTTGTATGTCATATTTAATGTATTGAAATAAAATGTGTTTCTCCCTTTCCCTGTTTATTGTAATTTAAACATAGTTGAAAAGATGTTAATCCAAATCTATTGCGTCTAACTTTAGAAGGATAGGTCTTGGTGCGAAAGTAGTGCTTCTTCTTTTCGATTGACAGGGAATAGAGAAAATGATTGCTTTGTCATCTCATCAGGAAACAAGATTGCCATCGGCTTCTAAAGATTCCTTTTGCTTTTGAAGTTTTGCTTTGTTTATTCCATTACAATAATATATAAGTTTCTATATCAATTTTTACAGCAAATTAATTCAAATTTTTAATGAAATAATGTTTTAAATAAAACACTTGAGCAAAATTTTTTAATTCTTCAACTAATGAAAAGTTATAATAAGTCAATTTTATTGGTTGAATAAAATCACTTTCTTTCTTCTTTGTATGTATAATAACATAATATTCGGAATTTTGTTTGCTCTCACTGATCCCTTGATAAAATTACTCTTCGAAGTTTTAATGCTTTTTTCATGGCATAAAAAACAGACAATACCTAACCAAATGTAACTAAAATTAACAGCAGCTGAAGCACGACTATATTAAGAAACATATTTATTATTAACAGCTCTCCTAATTGTAATATAATAGTGAATATACAATAAATATAACTGCAATATTTCATATATTTTAAGCTGAGTAAAAGCTTGCTGCATTTAATAACTTTAAACAAATTTGTATACTAAGCTTTTCAAAACAAACCTTTGGTTTAAATAAATTCAAGTTTGAAGTTAGTTTAATTAAAAGCTCTTTAACTTTAGATGAAATGAAGGTTCATTAAATTATTCATTTAAGCCATCTCATACATAACATCATGTTATATATTTGCCAATTAAAAAAACAAACTCTTATAACCAGAGGTGGTAAATTGAGTCGGTTTAAAAAATCCGACTACCTAAACTTTCATACAAAAAAAAATAATTTAATCCAATTTCTTCAAACTATGTTTATTTTAAAAGGATTCTATGCATTTTCTTATTTGATTCATGTAAAAGAACCTCTTTTTGTAAACTTCAGTATTTGGGTTCTATTCCAGTTCTAATGGAACTGACATCGTGATCTTTTGCAAATCCTTTCTCGATCCCTATTAACCTTAAAAGGTTGATTTCTCTACTTACCCCCACCGTTCCGGTAACAGAGGGGAATCTCACACGTTAGCCAAATCAACAGCAAATCCGATAATAGAAAGGAGGAAATCGGCTTTCTTGCTCCAGGTCGGCCTTTCTTCCGGATTCTCACTTCCTCCGTTAACTGGGTCCTGGGACAAGGCGATGATGAGAGCACCGTCGGGCAATTGGACGTTTTGTCAGGGTGGCTTTCGCCGCAGCTTTTGTGATCTGAAAGAAATCACTCATTTTATGTCAAACCAGTCAATAGTCTGTTCGAAATCTCATTTCAAAAAAGGGTGTCTACAGAGTTAGACATAGTTTATAGAATTGTTATTATTAAGAAAACATATGACAAATCGGAAAATCCGCTAAGGAACAAAAATTGGGAGATGTCTCTAAATGCACATTTTCTGATCCTTTTACAGTATCTAATGAAGTTGTAACTTGTTGATTTTAGACAGAGACTTTAAGTTGTAACATTTTTTTTTCAAGAATGAAGATTTGTTTTTTTGATTTAGATGAGTATTTGGCTTTTATTAAGGAGTTTTTTGAAGTTTAGGATACAGCAAACAAAATTATAGCCTTTGGAAGGATTTTTTGTTCATAATTTCTTTCTTTTTACAATTAATGGGATCTATTCCTGAAAACAATTCAATCTGATATTATACAAGAAATCAGCAATATAATTTAGTAACTCTAACTGTTGGTATAATGCTTTTCGAACTATAGTTTTATAGTTTATGAGTTCTAATTTTAAAGGTGTGTGTAAATGATTTTAAGCCATTAGTGTACAAATCTTTTCTACATATTGAGAATCAAAAGAATGCAAACAATTGTAACTTATTAAAATTGAATTGTAATAAAAATGTTATAGGTTTTTATAAATAGAAATTAAGAGTCAAGTAGTACACAAATAATAATTATTATAAAATCTAATATCGCAAGGAATTTATATTTTCCTACATCTACAAAATTAAAATTGACAACAAAATTTCCGGACACCTAAAAATATTATTGTATATCAGGTTGTCAAGAAAGTAAAATCACTTTGTGTCAACCCAATATAATATTAGAAAATGTAATATCTTCTATGATGAATTATATAATTGACATTTTCTAAAAATAAATAATATTTTTATGACTCGAATATTTATAAATTAGTACATTTGAATTTTCTAATAAGACATTTTAATATATCTAAAACGAATGAACTAGTTACATCCCTGTTCCTTATATCGTGAATTCAAATATTTTCAAGATTTTTTGAAAAACGATGATACAAACAGAGCTGAAAAGTTTTGTTTTGAATTTGATAGAAGTTAATGTAATTCTTTTTTTATATATTAGAGTATTCTCTGTAATATAAAGAAGTCACTTTCAATTTGTAACATAGTTCATTACATTCAAATCTCTTACTTAAAATATCTTTTTAAAATTCCAAATTATCTGTCTTAAAAATGTAGCTAGTTTTAGAGCCGAGATAAAATGTATTGCGTTTACAGGACATGACGTTTTTTATTTATTTCCCGACATGTGCGATATAACGGAAGAGCTACTGCATTTTTAAATATAGAGATCCACTTTATTAAAAATAAGCTTCAACTGCTTAATGACAATTTTAGACTCGATTTTCTAACAATTTAACACTGCATTATTTTATAATTGTTCCTTAATGGATGATCATTTCAGTTTGATGTTAGGTTTACTGTACAAATCAGAGAAATCTATAAATTAAGGAATTTACTTAACATTTCTTTTATTAACTTTAGAATTTAATTTTATTTAAAACACATACAATCGGGGAGATAATTATCCTAAATTGATGTCTTTATTTGAAATTATGAAATCCTTCAAATTGAAACAGAATGAAAGAGCCAGGAAGTATCGAAGGGAAGGTGTCCTCCATATAACACAGTTTTTAAATAATTTTAAGAATTCCAAAATTTTAAAAACAGGAAATAATATAACAAATATTTAGTTAGCTTCCAGAAGTCATATATTGTATATTTGTAAACTAAGATAAATGAGTTTATTCAAAATTAATTGACAAAATGGTACATAATGCTTTCATTTTCATCACCACCAAACAATCATTCTATTTTTAAGACTAATTTTTAAATCAGCACTTTTTAGTTCTAGAGAAAAAAAAGAGCCTGTAAAGAAAAAAAAAAAAAGAAATGGAAACTATTAATAACAACTATCATTAGATATTCAGAAAAGTGTTATTGTTGGAAATTGATGGAAAGTAAATAAATTGGTCAGTGTAGTTTTAAACAAAATTACTAACTGCAAACTCAGAATTTTTACATTACGGGACTACTTTTAACGCCATCGATTCAATCTTTTTGTTTACTCATCAAATTTTATTACAGAATTTAGATAGTTTCCGTATTACAGCATATTTTCAAACATTATTAAAATAGGTCTGATTTCTTAGTTGCAGTCATTTGATTTATAAATATATTTTTCTAGTTTTTTGTTGATTTTTAAGAAATTTGAGCAATTCTTGATAAGCATGTTAGTAAATGATAAGTAATTTAAATTGTTTATCTCAGTCAAAAGTAATTACATATTCAAAAGTATTACAGTTTTAAAAGTTTTTATATTTGAAGCTTATTGGATAGCATATATTTTTCTTGAAAGTGTTCATTTAAATTAATATCAAAAATACTAATGGCTGAATTTGTTATTTTATGATAAATAATATAAATAAACTGTTTTCGATACTAAAATAAAAACAATAATTTGAAATAATAATTATATTCTTTTTTAAAGAATAACATACAGAAATTACAGAAAAACAAATGGTTTTAAATTTTTCTAAACTTGGAAGACTTTATCTTATTATTTTTACAATTATTTGATGTTAATTTTTCAAAATTTAATATATTTTTTAATTTTTCATCATTTCAAAATTTCTTATTCGCGTTTTTAATTCGTAATCTGAATGAATGTTTGATTTATGTTTTATTTAAATTTTATTTTTATTGATTTTAGATTTATGTTCTATTTTAAATTTAATGTAATATTTAATGTTTAATTATTGTTTATATGATTTTTTTCACATTTCTGATATGCCTTTTTTAAAATTTATTTTAGTTGTTACTGTATTACAAGAATTTTAATGGAATTTTTATGTGAATACAATTTTCTAATTGGGTTAAACTGTTGATACTCTGTGAAATTGCATGGCATACTAAAAAATTTAGAATTATTCTAAGATATAATTGACATTAATTACTGAAAAAATAACATTAATATTAATTCTCAAACATGAACAGTTTTAATGCTGTTTTAATAAATTGTTAAAATAATTTAAAGAATCATTTCAATACTAGCATTTCAAATTCAACAAGTTTTATGCCAACATAGATTTAATTTAAGAAAAAAGGGTTTTATAGTCTTAATAAAACAAACGATTCATCATTTAAACTAAAAATGCAAGTTGAGAAGTACTTGTACTGTTGTAGCAGGGACCAGTTTTGCATTCCATATCAATATTTCAAACAATAAGAAAAATGCTTAGTTAGTAATTAAAATGTTTGCTCTTAATTTTTAGTTATGCTATCTTTTAATTAGTAGAAACCTTATTGGTTCATTCATTTTGTATTGCTTGACTTGAAAAAACAATTAAACTAGAGAGCAGTGTTTTTCACATTTCTTATGAGTTTTATTAAGGAACACTCTCTAATTTTTCCTTTCACTCTCTCAGAATTATTAGTGTACAATTACTTTTTGTGATTGAAAATAAAATAAATTTTCAGTCATAATTTGTTTTTACATTAGTTTAAGTATTTCAAACTGCATATTAGCAGTATGTGTTAAGTACTGCATACTAACAGGTAGATCCTGTATTTGCTGGGTTACAGAAAATGAAACATTTTTAGTTTGGTAAATTTTATTAAAAATATCCATGTAAAATTAAAATTTGAGATTTTAATTAACACGCCTTAAATAATATAAATTTTCTAAATAAAGAAATTATTTATTTTCCATGAATTCCTCCAATTTTTCATCTACCTTAATTTGCAAACCTTTATTTTTAATATTATAATAATAGCTTACTTTCGAAAATAAGCTGAAAAATTAATAGGGCAAACTTTCTATCTTTTCTTTAGAAAAATTTACTAATGGCGTCAGTCAATTTTTTAAGCTAATAACATATGGTAGCTGAAAGTCTGATGACAATAATTGTTTGGATAAATAATGCATCCAGTGTTTTTCGTTCTAATGTCTAAAATTATTCTTTAAGTTTTTCACAAAATTTAAATTTGGTTAATTATTTCGAACAACACATTTTGAGATTATTAATTTGTTTAACTGTTAATTTTATCTAAATTTTCAATAATATAAAGCATATTTTATGTTTTTCACCCAAAAGATTTAAAAAACACGCAGTAATAACTATTTTTTTTCACGTGTTTGAATGCAAATTTAGTGTTATACATTTTTTAATGTAGTTGGATCCGCAACAATTAAGAAATCCTCATCTGAAGATAATAATGTTTTCAAAAAGCTGAAGTTTTAATGTTCAAAAGAATGAAATTAAAATTATATTAAAAAAATTTTCATAACGAATTCATAACCTTTGCTAACAGTAAGTAATAGCTAAAAGAACGAGTTTTAATGCTTTTTCAGGAACATTAGAAAACATTCAAGTTTTTATTTTTGTATACTAGTTTATAACTACCTTTGGTAAGTGCTGGTAGAACTCGCAATTTTGAAAATTTATTTTGTATAGCATTCTGACCTTCATAACATAAACACTTACTTTTTCTGAACTGGTAAAGATAATAAATACTGCTTGATATAGAATGGTAACAAATTTATTTACCATTTTAAGACCCTCCCTAATATTTAACAGGCTTTTATACAACTTCATCTGCATAATGCAAGACGTTTTAGCTTATTAATATACTTCACCAAGCCTATAGAGACATGGCTATACTATAAGATTACCCTTAGTAGGGTCATTTTACACACAAACAAGCCAACATTTTCAAAAATGGCATATACCATCATATATTTTCATTTCCAAATTATCTTAACATAAGTAGATGTAAAACCTTTTAATCTACTTATGTTAAGATAAAGTTAGCAGATTATGTTATATTTCTCATTTCAAAGCATGTATAAATTGCTTGCAAAATGTTACAATATGTATTACGCAATGTCGTTTATTTTGGATACTTTTAGAAATTTTATTATATTGGTTACCTTTAAATGGGCTTCATTTAGCCATATTCATTCATTTATTACCAGTTTTCTGCCTTGGTTATAATTTAGAGGTTCACTTAAAGCCTTACTTAATATTCAATCCATCAACTCCAAAAGTTGAAATACAGTATAATTTCCTTTGAAATGAAATAAATTATATATACATACAAATAATATAACTAGAGTGATTAAACGCTCTATAAAATTTTAATTTTTAAAGGGTTTTATTTTTGACGAAGGAATATTTCAGTTTTCTCCTATATTTTTTAAATAAATGCGGTTTAATGTTTTGTTTTTATATAAAATATGATATAGTAATCAAATTTACTATCCTGGGATGTAGTCATTATTATTTTAGCTAAGATTAATATTACAATTTGAAATATTGAACATATACATAATTATAGTTTATAAATAAATTATATTAACTGAATATTATTATTTATGAAATAGCATCTAGTGTTGTTACTTTTCATAAAAATTACTTAACTATTTTGTAGAAAAACTGGCGTAAAGTTTTAATTAAACTTTAGAATTGGAAAATAAAATAAGCTGTAGAAGTATTTGAAGAAACTTTTATAACTTGTTTTTTTGATCAAATGGAATACTAACGGTTACAGAAAAAATTGTGATTCTTTTGTGCTTCATTCTTTTAAAGTTATGTTTTGTCATTTTACGATAGTATGATTATTTTTGAAAGTTGTTCTTTTTTAAATATACCTTATTTTTTCATCTCAAAATTATTCTGGGACAAAAATCTTTTTCTAAGAATATTGAGAAACTTAATCTGAATATAGGATTTTACAGATATTTATTTTTGATACATTTTGGTACTACATTTTAGATTTAAAGAACTTTAAAAAAAAGTTTGAAAAAATTAGAAATTAAAATATTCCCAATAAAAAATCTATAAATAATATTAATAATTATTTTATAGAGAAAAATATAATCTGTTTTTTAAGAAAAATTAATGGGTTTACATTTTCTATAGAAAGTATAGTATTTCTCATTAAATCATGAATATATTGAAGAAAGAAAAATGGTTTAGAAAATTTCTTGTATTTCCTCATTCTTATTAACTTTTAGTGTTATCAGTTGTACTCTGGTGGGCTTCACAATTTCTTTCCTTTAAATATTTCTTTTCATTCCAAATACAGTTGAGTTAACCATTAACAATTAATGCCACTGATCTAAAAGAATTTTTGTGGATATGGAAATATTTAATTCACTCTAAATCAAAATAGATAAAAGATATATATATAAACTCATGTTTGTGAAAATTGCAACACCATGAAGGAATCGTCATAATTGAATGAAAATTTAATACACAGTTGAGTAGTAATTAATTTTACAAATAAATGACTAAATGTTCAAAGTAAACAAACAATAATAAGAGATCGGAATCAGTATTTTGAGTAGCCACCACGCGCCGCAATAAGTGCTGCTACACACGACGTGGTATGGAGTCAAACAAATTTTAAATGTCTGCCTGAGGAAGAGCATTCCATATTGTTTGTATGCACACCCAAAGTTCGTTTGCAGAAGCAACAGGACGAGGATCACGAGCGAGACGCGGACCAACGAAATCCACACATGTTCAATCGGCGATATATCCGGGGAATATGCAGGCCAAGGAAGAAGCTGTACCTGCTGCGTTGCAGAAGTATTGAACAGTCCTAGCGATATGAGAGGCGGGCATTGTCCTGTTGAAATACAGCCTGGCAAGCTTTGAAGGAAGGGAACAGTTTGGGGCTGTAGAACTTCACTGATGAATCGGTTGCTGTTCAGACTGTCCACAATTCTTAGCAATTGAGATCGTCCATGATATGCTATGGCACCCCAGACCATAACCCGGATGTTCGTCCACTGTGGCATTCGATAATGCACTCCGGAAGGTGGCGTTCACCGTCATAGCGTCTGACACGAATGCGGTCATCATGGTACCACAAATTAAAGGGATTCGTCAGAAAACACGACATGCTGCCAATCAGCACGCCAGTCTCTATGCTGAGCTGCCCATTGTAGCCGCAGGTGGCGATGGCTTAGCGTAAGAGGGATCCTGTATAAAGCGAGTCCTTGCGCGCAGTTCACGCTGCAGCAGACGTCTACGAATTGATGAAGCACCAATGAAACACCTGTAGCTATTGACCACCGTGGTGATGCCAATTGTCTAGAGGAAGCTGTACGGTCCGTCAGCGCCATGCGGACCAGGTGGTCAATCATCGCGAGCTGGCGTCACATTTCGGGGTCCACTCCCGAATTTCGAGTTGTCCGACGCTCGTCTGTCCACTGCTTCCAAAGACGCATCACTGTGTGGCTGTTACGCTGCACACGAGCGGCTACTGCACGATAAGACAATCCAGCTTCTCGAAGGCCGATGATTCTCCCCGTTCAAACTCTGCTGTAAGTTGTTCAAATCTCGCTCTCTTTCGTCGAAGAGGTAAAGTAACGATTGAGCTAACGTTTACCACCAGCAGATAACCACCGATAACTATACACGCCTCGCTACAGCCGTCTATTTATTCGGATCCATCCGCCGTTCAGAGGGCGCTGATCAGCATATATGCCCTTACGGATTTGAAATTCTAATCATTTGCATATCATGCGCTAATTTGCATTTCCTGAAAATTTCAGCTCACTCGCGTAAGTCCTTCATGGTGTTGCAATTTTCACAAACATGAGTTTATATATATATATATATATATATATACCATTGAAGCATTTAAATTGTAAAAATATTATGTCTAGACATACTAGGTAATAATCTATATACGAAATAAATATAAAAATCCTAATCTATTGCAAATTTTTCTACTGTTATCGATTGATATTTAATATTGAGGAAGTTTTGATGTTTTAACACTATAGTGTAATATTTAAAAATATTTATAGATATTGTCTACACATATTTTTCAGATAGTTATAAACAATGTAATCGAAAAGCAATGTGCAATATGATCGAAAATATTTTTTAAAGTACTCAAAGTTTGGAAAGTGTATTTCTTGAAATAGTCTTAAAAGTATTTCTTAAAAGAAGAAGAATTTCTTACTTGCTGTATTAAGGATTAGTACTTTTTGCTGATGGGTTGTTTAAATATTCACTATATCATAAAATGTTTTAAAAGCAATGAGTCGCTTTATGATATCAGAAAGTTTTGCAAAACTTATTTAGCATAAATTTTTAATGTGAAGATAACACTTGCTTCATACCTACTTAAATGTATTGTATGATACTTTTTAAAATAGCTTATCAGTTGTAATAATAAATGAAGCAAAATTTTATCAATGGAAGATATGTGGAATTTTCATAAGTATTACCTTCCATCTTTCACTTCGAAATGGTTGCGCCAAGGCTTAAGACCATAAACAATATTTTATAAATTAAATTAATTGAACAAAAGAATGGGTTAATTAAATATAATATGATGTTTTGAATTTTTAAGTATTTAGAATTTTCTGCGCATAGTTACTATTTAAATTACCATGGAAAATTTTGACTTCTTTGGCATTTTCTTTTAGAAATTGTATCATTATAAATGCATATCTTTAATATGAATATTATTAAGTAAATTTAACAATCAACGTACTTTTAAACTAGTAAATACTTCTAAAAACAAGAAAACATTGAAAAGTGCAAATAAATTTGTCTTGTCAACCCAAACAAATTCAGAATCATATTTTAACCTTCACAGTAAATAATATATTAATAACTTTAATTGCAATTAAGTGGATAAAAACTAAAGTGAAATACAAGTAACGAGACATTTACATTGCACTCAAAAAGGAAAATAGTATTTTTAAGCCACAAGTGACAATTCCCTTCCATTCTTCATGTGTTCTATTGCATAATGCAAATTTGCAATCGGCAACTATAGTTGTCAATGGACGAAGTAAAATATTAAGCCAACTTGAAGTATATTCAACGTTTAATATTGCATTGTTTTGAAATGTATTTTTTTTTGGTGTATATAGGTGAAAATTTATTACTTACTGAAGAACATGTTTTGTTAATAAGTATCTATCGTAAAGAAGTAAGATAATTTTTACAATTGAACAACAACTTGAGTTTTTTTGAAGAAATATTTTCAGCATAAATGTTGTCAGAGATGATTCAATTGTTAATAAAAATCTTAACTTTCTCTTCCCCGTTTTCCTCCCATAATACCTTTTTTAAGTTGATTTTCATTATTGAATTTCTTATAAACTGTTTCAAGCAATTCTTAAGTTATGCATATGATAAAATAAAAACGTAATTTTTAAATAGATTTAGAATCAATAACAATGAAAATTACTCCTAACATACGCACAGAAAAATTATATACCAAAAAGTTATTTTATTTTCATTAAAATTGGTCAACAATAGGTTTACTTTAGTCAAAGATATTCTTTCAGAAATAAGTTCTTCATCATTTAAGAACAAAGAAGTCTTTTAAGAGTTGCTGCTATGGCAACAACAGGAACAGATTGCAGTTTCTACCACACCAGCTGGCGACAACAAAGAAAAGATTGAAGGTACAGTCACGATTAAAACCTGTATTATTCTTTGTAAGTGATTAGCACCTTTTGTGAAGAAAAAGTTTACTGTGAAGTTTTTCTTTCTACTTACTCGAACAAGTGAAATTAGAATTCAAAATTTCTGGCTGACACAAGGATTTGATGAGTAGCAGCTCGATGAGATTGGAATTAAAGCGTTGGAGACGTTAAAAAAAGTAGGGCAAATAATTAAATGGATTCTTTAGTGCGCATTTGGATATATAGGGTTTAGTGTAAAATTTTAATTATTTTTATTAGTAAAATATACTAACAAATGATAGAATTTACTAGAGTTTTTTTTAATAGTGAAAATATTATATAAGAAAACGAAGATACTTGAGAAAAGTGTTAAATTAAAATCATATGAAAATGAATGATTTATGTTTAAATAATTAATACAATATAAGACAGAAGAATTTATCATACATAGAAAGCGATATTATTGAAAACAAAAGACAAAACATTTTTTTTTTTTATTCAGTGGAATATTTTCACATAAATGTTTTACACTAAAACATCTACAATCTGTAAAAATTAATGTTTTTACATATTTTTACGATAAATTAAATGGAAATAAAATCAATAATGTTATCTTTATAATGGAACATGAGTGTTTGAGTTAAGAGGCCAAAATTTTCTATATTGTTAAAATTTATGAAATTGAAATCTGAATAAATTTCCTAACTGCAAGGTATTCAAGTAACAGCCATTGTAAAATAGAACTGTAAAATGTATTTCTATTTTGAATTTGTCTTAACAATTTCTGTCATTAAAAAAAAGTTTAATTTTAAGGAATTTTTATCACTATACGTGGTAATATCCACGGTAATATAATGTTGGAAATGATATATATAAGATACGTATTTTCTACCAAACTGAAATGTGCAAGTTAACACATTTCGATATTTTTCTACAATTTTATATATTTGAGTATGTGGAATTGTTTATTAGGAATTATTCCAACTTTTCTTCCATTTCATGTGAAGTAAAGTTTCAGAATCATTGTCATGATTGCCTACTTCATTAATTTTTACTGAATACTGTTAATATGCAAAGTTAATATAATTGATATTTAGGGAAAGATCATGTCTTACCAAGAATATACTAAGGTAAGATATTAAGTTAGGCTATAAAGGACAAGAAACCGCATTTGATATTTGTACTATTACTGAGAAGTTTATCAGGGATCTAGAAAGAGCACAGATGCTCTTAATATATATTGGATAATCTTCAATTACTCTCTTTTTTTAATTTTATTGTATATAATTTGTACATTTCTCTTTAAAATTCCAATTTCGTTCTTCTATTTATAAATAATGTACAATATTTAAATATCTACTAACTAGTAAAAAATAATAAGCATTTACAGAATTCTGAAAGATAATTACAAAAGATATTTTTTGAATTCCTGTAAAAAGTATTATTTCTCGAAAAATAAATATTTGATTCTTTGTTTGGCAAAGAGAAGGGGATGCTGTATAAAGGGGACTAGAAAATTGCTTCAAAAATCCATATATAATACCGTAATATTTGACGAAGAGAGTTTTATTCTGCCCTGTTTGAAGATTTTAGCAACAATATGTAGAGCAAATATGCGAAGATATGTTTGAAGTTTCGCTTTTCTTTCCATTTGAATTCTCGCGCAACCGATATCCGCTTGAAATGTCACTGCTTCAAATATCTAAAATGATATCTTTCAGATGCTCTGAAAATCCTAGGTTTCCTAGCAATTGATTAAATCAGTTGCTTTTCGAAATAATATATGAAAAAATATAATGGAACGAGAAATAAAAAGCAATGTTTAAAAAATAAGGAAAATGTTGATTTTGATAATAGAATTCTAGTAAAAAATGGGCATCCGATGCTCTCCTAATTTGGAAGAAATTTTTAGAGTGGTTTCATACAGAAAATGCACATGAAAATATATTTAATTAATTATTTTTATTCAACATTCATTTCAAAATAGTTATTTCTAAATTCTTTTTACTATTAACTTTACCTCGTTGTATGCATTTTGTTTCAGATACAAACATCGAGATTAAAATGTTTAAAATATTTACGAAATTAGAGTGTTTAACTACAAACGATAACATGTCGTGAATATATTTTTAAATTTTCTAATAATATAAATTAATATTTATTTGGTTAAAATGACATGGACATGGTTGGACATGATAAATCTTATGAAAAATCACTTTACAAACTATTTAAATAATAAATAAATTATCTCTCTGTTTGGAAAATAAATAAATTATCTCTATGGTTGCCTCAGAATATGACTCTAATTTAGAGCTTCCTATCTAAGTTTTGATTAGTTTTTCTCTAATGAAAAATGGTCTTGTATTTTTCATTCTGAATGATCATTTCTATTAAAAAATTGTCAAAAATTTATTGTCGACTAATTTTTCGGTATTGGGAATGATATGAAGATTTTTTATAATACATAAGGCTTTCCTCATGATAGCTGTCAACAATTATAAAAATTCAAGGAAAGCAATGATTCAAATAATATAATGAACAGCTTTCTAAAATTGTTTTTAAAAAAAATTAAGCTGTAAATGTTGACATTGTTTCTTTTATTATTGAAATATTTCTTACAAATGACCAGAGTTTCGTTAAAATGTAATGTAAATGTTAAATGTAATGTAAATATTAATGTGTTGTTCTACATTAAATCAACATTGCCAGATCATAAGACTTCCGAATAGTTAAGTAATAGAGACTGGTAATAACGTTAACCAATGTTGTCATCATAACTTCTAGAGACAATAAAAAAAGATTACGCATTTGAATTCAGTATTTGTTTTAATATGTTGCACCTTAATTATAATACTGAACAGAAGAAATTTTTTCCAGAAATAAAAAAAATCTTGTTAACTATACGTATTTTAAGTATTTAACAACTATTTTTACAATGAATTTTCCTTTATATTTTGATAAAAGGCGTTAAATTGATAATTGAGGATTTTGATATAACTAATATAGCTGATATCAAAAATTTGTATCGAAATTTGTACATTTCTTTAATTATTATCTAGAGAAACTACTAATAAAGAAATTTTCGTGTCAATACATAGATCTTTTCACGTATATGTCTTCAAGCAATAAAGATAAAAAGTTTTTATTTCTTCTACGTTGGATATTTAGTTAAATCAACTTGATCTGAATTCAGTTACTTGGAGAAGTAGTTTACACCCTATTTTAAACATATAGCTATCAAAATGGTGTTTTGAATTAGAATAAAAACTCAATCTTTTAATTGAAGAATTTGAAATACGCACCCACAGATTTTGGAGTGCTTGTGTAGGAACTGTATCCATCATCGCAGGTTCCAGCAGACCACAAACTTTTTTTCTTTTCCTTTTCACTTGAGGATGGGCTCTCATTTTTGGCCAAGGTGGTTACAACATTTGAGATAGCGTTGTCTATTTTCTCCATGGCGGCTGCTGAAACCTTTCGAGTAGTTTCTTCTGGTTTGGATGGCTGTTCGTCTGGAGGTGATTTTCCAGACATTTTTAAATTAGTAATATTTCCCTAAAAGAATGAAAGAATTTGTGTTAATTCTCAAAGGAAACTAATCATGCAATAATGGAATCTTTAATAAGGAAATCCATAGTAAGGAAAATAAATATGCAACTATATACTAATTTTTCTTATCAAAAATGTGTATCAAGTATTTATTAAATTTTATATTTGAGAGATATACACGGGCCACTCCATAGAGTTGCTTACAGTAGCACCCTCTAAACGAACAAAATTTTTTTTTTGGGATCGAACAAAATCCCTAAAACGGTGAATATTAATATGTAAACTGACATGCACCTCCAACCCCATTAGTTATCGCGCTTTACATTTGCTCAGAATTTTGGGAACATATTGTATATATATTTTATTTTTAAGGGAATTCGGAAAGGAATAAAAAATATAAACTATTAATTTTTATTAGTTAATTAGAAACTATTAATTTTTATTATTTAATTAGAAACTATTAATTTTTATTAATAAAAAAGAAATTTAAAAGTTAAGTGAGATACAGCTTTATTTTTGGATCAGCTCATTGGTTCATTTGTGCTTCCTTTATGATTTAGGATCATTAAGGATTCTAATTGTTTAGCTCTTTTCATAGATTTTCCTTTTGACTTAAGTTTTGAAAAATCAATACGCAACACCTGTCTCATGAATATGTTAATCAAAGGATCGAAATATAACTAGTTAGAAAAAATATTGGAATCGGAAGAAGGATCCAAGTGAAACTATATGCATGTTCACACAATTCCTATTAGAGGTTAAATAGTTCCATGTTTAACATTCACCAGAACAGAAAGGGCAATAGATACGGATAGCAATTCATCGTATTGACAAAAAAGGGCTTGGAACGTAACAAATTATAGTCTGTGCAATAAATAAAGGCCATTCAAAGTTTTAAAAAATAGGAAAATAATTCTGGGTTATGTCTGGGTCTCTGTGAAAATTGCAAAGAATTAACTATAAAGTTAACTTTATTGTTCTTTTTAACGTTTCTGAAAATTGCAAATATTAGCTAGTTAATTTTCCCATTTAAATTATGGGCTAATAAAAACATGGTATAAAAAAATTCAGCATATTTATTTTTAACAAACCTATGGAAGATCACTAATTATTTGTAAAAAATGTTTATTGTTTAGAGGACTTCACCACGTTAAATCTAAAAAAAATAAGAATTCATATAAATATCTTGTATTAAAAACATTCATAAATGAACTTAAATCAGGAATTTTTGAAAAGTTTAAAAAATTTATTTTACAATGTTGCATTTTTATGATACAAGCAATTCTAACGAATTAAAAAATAAATATATGTTGAGGAACAATAATTTTAAGCGGATTTAGACCAAAATAAATTACAATAGTATATAATTTTTTACGACAGTAAATATTTATAATCTTCTAAAATTATAGTTTAATTGTATTCGATAATCAGAGTAAACATTAATTATATTATATTAATTTTTATATTAATATAATATAATTGATATAAACATTATTATTTTTAATTAAAAATATTATTTTATAATATTTTTTTTTTATATTTATTTTATTATTTTTAATTTAAAAATCTTTTATTTTCAATTCAGGGAAATACAATAAATAATTAAAAAGTCCTCTGAACCATGAAATTAATAAAAGTTTTGAATCAACTTCTAAGATATCTTTAAAATGTTGTTTCTGCTTATAAATCTCAGAAGTGATTATTCAGAGATCTCGCGCAATTTTAAGTTTCTACAGGAAGTTGTGTAAAAAAAAAAGAAGTATAGTTGGATAATACAAAAACGAAAAGATTCAACTTATACCATCGAAACGCATCAAAATTTCAAAAAGAATTCAATTTTCTATAAGCCGTAGAATTGCTTTTCTTGTATTAGTTTTTCTAAAACTTTTTAGAACCATTTGACTCATCTTGTTGAAGTCTTGTTTATTATATTTATTATGCAATACAGAAAAAAAAAAGATGAGAAATAGGATAACTTAAAATAATCACTTCTATTAAAATATAGTTTTTAGATCTTTAATAGCAATTATAACATAGTGTTACTTGGTTTTGAGTAGATATAGCACACTAAAATTTGATAAATTTTAATTGAAAACAAATTAATTACATAATGTAAAATTAGTTATCTAAAAAGTTGAGTTTAAGATTTTAACATTTTTAATGAGCAAATTGAAAAATAGTACTTCATTCTTAATAGAAGTAAAGTACTCGTAAATAAGCCGTTAATCTTGATTTTTTTATCTCTGTTTTATTTTTATATCTCAGTTTTGTAAAAGCTTAATTCATACCATCATTAATTTCCTTTTTTAAAATGTACTCTCTTTCGAAATATTTTAATTGAAACATATGTAGCGAAAATATATATGATTTTTGTTATTAAGTGGTTAAACATTAATATAGCTATAAAGTAATTTAAAAAACATAAATATTGTAATATACTTTTTATACACTTTATTAATATTTTTTAAAAGCGTAATACATTATAAATTAATTTTTATTCAATTAAAAAAATAATAAAAGGAAACTTTACCTGATATCTGACTACGAATCAGATTAAAAAAGTATTGAACCTAGTGCAAAACAATTGGATCTCTAAGCGTTATTGTCTTAAAGTTATAAGAAATACAAAGCCACGTAGGAAAAACTTTTGCTTTAAATCTAGAAAACTATTTATCCGTAAAGAAAGGTTTTGTCACGTTTGTCGACTTTTCCCCAAAGAGCGAACAGAAACAAAGTATGCTTCAATAACCACTTGGTGATACTCGTCCGTAGCAAATTACAAACAAGCAGACAATCTGTTCTTCCGATTCGAGGAGCAGTGTCTATTTGAGTTGCGATAATATCATCCTCCCTTTATGAACAAATAATGTAGTCATCAATTACTTCCCAGTCACGTAGCAAACTCATTGTTTAACAAAACAAACCTATTAGTTTATAACTATGATTAATTACAAAAGTTACATCGATAGTTTGGTAGTGTCTTAGTAACTATTATTATTGTTGCAATCGAACATTTAATATACGTGTGTGTTATTCTGTCTGTTCCATGTTATTGGAATACTTCATTGATGTGTCTTTACCTTGCATACAATCATCTAGTGAGCAGAAATTACATAGTTTATAATATCCTGAGGATACTTAGTCCTTCATGAAGCAAACCTTAGGATATTAAAATTATTTCCCTTTGACAGTATTAATTTCTTTCAGATTTTACAAATTTACTGGGTAACATGTTTTAACCGCCTGCCATAGCATATTTATTTAATCTCTTATGTTCTTGTTTGATCTGCCAATGATATTTCTGCCGTTCAACAATAATATTCAGTTTCGTTACTGTAACTTTTGAGAAATTTGGGTTAGTGAATACCGCAAATACCTGTGGTAGCCTTTTATATATAACAAATATTTCAACATTTGGTTTTTACGTACATGTGTTCTATTCTTTATATATATATATATATATATATAGCCTTAAGTTCTGCATTTTCTGGTTACAGCCATTTCTAACTTCTATACTTCTATAATTTATTGCTACCTTGAGGATCGTTGCTATCTCCAATTCTTTTTCCCAAGATGTGCAAGATATTAACAAGAGCATTTTTAATGATTTGTTTATGAATTCGCTCCGACAGAAGATGAAGTGAAACTTTGGCTTCTCATGGGCGTGTGCTTTTCGCTCTTCAGTATTTTCCCGCAGCTGAAACCTCAACTTTTTAAAAAAGTTCAACACTATTATACTTTTTCCTTTCAAAGCAAATTTTCCCTGCATATATCTGAATATAAACCGGATGTATACTATTCTACGCTGTTGGAATCTATCGCTATCGGCCGTACTATATATATATATATATATATATATATTATATGGGATAAAAAATATGCTAATTTTACTGTAATGTGGATGATTTGAATTTACTCTCTCTTCTTTTTGAATTAGAATGAATGAATATTATGAATTGCGGTTAAAAATACAATTTATATCTTCTATGGTTATAATTATTAATCTAAAAAGGGGAAAAATCAAAAATACGAAAATTATCAATTGAAAACTATAAGCTACTAAGGTGTCTAAAAATTGAAGATACACCAATATCTAGAAATGAAAAAAAAAAAAGAAAGAAAGTAGGAAATCAAACTTTAAATTCCAGAGCTTTTTCTCATCAAATCATATACATTGTGTTAATCCGTTGAAGGTGAGGAGGTTCGCCGTACGAAGAGAAATCCTAAGAATTTTAGTTTAGAAGCAATTTCCTCGTACAGCAACAGGTCGACGTGACCGCTTTAGGGCCAAAACAGCATGTATGTTTTGCTTCTCATTCAGGCATTGAATGGGTTAATAGATAATAAGTTTCTTTTTAGTTTTTGGAATAATGTCCATGTTAATTTAAGATACATAAAATACGATATTTCAAAAATCCATATTTTTATTTCATTTACTATTAATAATACTCATGTATGGAAAAATTATTAATAGAAAAAGGAACAGATAAATAACTACTAGTTAAATGGCTTTCTTGAATTTATGCAATTATAAAATTAGACAATAAGATTCACAATTTATATACCAGCCAGCTGGCTACATACTTGAAATGCTCCCAAATCTTTCTTAATATCATGACCTTGGCTGTAAAATTTATTGTTAATTTGTTTGGATTTCTGACATATTTATTAATGTAAAAAATGAAATTTTTTTTCCTGTTACTAAAACCTTTTGAGTTATCATGGCTCATTTATCATTATTACATTTTGAGCTGGTGTTAAGAGAGAGTAAAGTATCAATTATTGTTAAATTTATCGCTTTTGTAGTGTTCGAACAGATGGTAGACATTCATCATTGGAAAGAAAGCCTGTATTGTTTTTTCTTTTCTTACTAAAGCTATGTCAGTCGATAATATATTCATAAAAATGTCTCTCAAGTTTGGCACGAGATATAAAAACGTTATTCTAACATGAGTGCATGCCATCAATATCAGTTGAGATGGGACGATAGCATAGATCCTAATATCCCATTCCAAGAAATTTTGCTGCTACCCTATTTCAAGAGCTATCGATCATAAACTGTATACATGTTGTCAAAAATGGATTTCAATATGAATCAAAGAACCCTCTTTCTATGAAATTTTGGTTTCTTATTTCCAATTTTTTTTTTTTTGAATTTTAGGAAGAACGTTTTACCAGATTTATGCGTGAGATCCTCCGCGAGAGAGCCATAAAAATTGATTTACACTGCGTGGCATGAGACAGCTTAGTCTTTACTTTAGGGGACAGACACAAAGAGGTAAGAAGAAAGATTGTATTTCTATTTGGGTTTCTATCAAAATTTTAGACATCTGCGAATATTAATTTTAAGTGCAACTTTTAAATTAAGTGAAAAAAATCGATTTCCCAGATGAGAGTAATTTTTCTGATTCAACATTATCTTTCAGAAATAAAAATATGTTTTCGGTCGGAATCTTTCTAAATTCAGTACTGTTTTTAATATTGGATGGCCTTTCAGCCTGTAGGCACACTTCGAAAGAATTTTACGTAATATCTATTTAAATTTATTTTATAAATAAAATGTTATTGTTGTTAAAAAAACAAGCTGAATTTTCAAAATTCATATTTTGAGTTTCATTACATTAGTAGGCTTTTTTAACATATTGTAGGCAAACAAACGCATTAACATAATGTCAAACATTATCCCATCATACCGTAGACAATCAAAATAAATTGACTTTTTTATTCTTGATTTAGTTTCGAATTGTGAATAATTTTTACAAAGGAATTACTTTTTAAAGGACACGTTAAATTTTATGAATAAATTATTTCTGGAAAATATATACTGTGGATTGTTGTAGTATAAAGAAAGTTTTAATATAAAAACAATTGTATGTAAAGGCCTGCTTCTATAGGTTAGGATGAGGTTCCATTGTAAAATTGTAATGTTTGACGTCAGAATAAATTTGTTTCAAACCTTCGATTAATTTTTCAGATAAAAAAAATCAAATTCAGAGAAAATAAATTTAAATAAATATAGCTAAGCTATACTTTTTTCATGACTTATTTTATTATGATCATCTCTGTGTGAATAGCATATCTGTAAGAAAAATCTGCTAGGAAATGAGGAGGATAAATTGAAATGAATATAAAAAACAGAATTGTTTTTAATCAAACCAACTTATTACGGATTATTCATCTTCATAAAATTTATTATTTACTATATATTTAGAAGCCGTGTAAATTTAAAGGCATTATTTAAACCAGATTTTATGATATCACGAGTTAATCATAAATTAATAATTTTCGCACTCTAGATTTATACGGCTACTAATTACTATTGTTGTCCGGAATTTGAAATTACATCTACTTGAATTTCTGTTGCATTTCACAACCAAATATTTAAGGGTTAACTTTTAACGATCAAATGGGATTCCATTGAAGTCATGTAGTATAAAATGAAATTCTTGAAAGTTTATTTTTAAAATGCAAAAGTCTTATTCTGCAAAAAGTATTGCTTAACATATTTTTAAAATTTAGAGTTATTAAGCAGGGAAGCAAATAATTAGTTTCTTTTAATCAACAAGATAACTTAAGAGAAGATCCAAAACAAAACTAATGACATTTCAATAATTCAAAAAAGATAATTTAAGTGTAATTAATATACATTTGTAATATCGAATCCCAAGAATTCTAAAATAACATTTTAATAGAATTATTGCGTGACTTAACTGAAAAAAAAATAGTAATACTGGATTAAAAAGTCATACAATATATTCAATGCTTTTTCAATTGCTTCTAGATAAAAAAAATATTTCTATGAAACAATTTTTATCCAATATATTTATATCCAATAAGATTTCGCTTTACATATACCGATAAAATGTAACTAAATCAAAATTAAATTTCGGAATTTAATAAAAAGTATTCTCTACACTAAATTCTTAAAAATTGAATTTTCATTTCAAGTTAATTTGACGTACACTGACTAAAAATGCAATCTATTTTAAGAAACCTTTAATCTTTTTTATGCTTATTTAATGCTTTGTGAATAGTAAATTTTGCATTATGAATAATTTATTTTAAAAAATTTCAGTATATAGTTGATATTTATAAGCAGTTAGTAAACCCATTTTATTTTTGTCGTGTGTTTGTTTATAAATTATATAATTAATTTTACTTGAGATTTAAAAAAATTATCAATCTTTATAAAAAGATTTCTAAATTTGTTCTTTATTTGACGACACTTTTTTTTTTATTTTAGTGTTTCATGGTATAAATGGTCTGTATACGTCTGCTTAAAATATAAGTTTCATAATGCAATTAAATGAATAACATTCTTTACAAATGAAGAGTTGGAATTTCTTTTAGAAACAAATGAATTTTAAATGGATAACACTGATAATTTCATTTCAAAAATTGTACTTAATTAAGAGAAAAACATTTTTCTTATAAAAGAATGAAAATAGTTTCGAGACACAAATTCATATAGCAGTTTGGTTTTGGAATTTATGTCATTTACATAATAAATATTTAGAATTTTTTGAGCGTTTGCAATATGCCTTTTTATGGTTTGTAGGATTTAAAATTTCTTTCTTATCATAAACATCTAAAATGTCGGTGTAAAATACATTGACAGATTTGGGATTCATTTACTGCAGTTTTACCAAACCACATCGTTTGAAAATGTTTTTATATGAAATATTCCATTCTTTAATTTTTTAATTGAAGAATGGTTTCAAAGTCTTACTTTAGGTGTCAAATACACAAGCATTAAATAAAAACATCACTGTTTAAAATATTTATGGAAACTCTATTTTGATTTGAACTGTTGTATGCTCTTAATAAAGTGCTATTCTTTCTCTTGTTCTTGCATTTTCTCTATAGTTTGAATATAATATGAAATAACTCAATATTAAATTACCAAATATATTCAATTGCATTTATTTAAAATGGCATTAATATCTAGTACAAATTTGTATAACTTTCTCAATATCTTTCTATATTAAATGGAAAATGGTTTTGATCTCATAATAGAGAGTTAAAAATGCTTAATAATTTAAAAAAATAACAAAATTATTTTTTTTTTAAAATTGTTTATTTTTATTAGAATGAAAATACTTAGCATATAAAAATTATTGAAATTAATGAAAAGAAAATTTAAATGTGAACTTTTAAACCAAATCTCTTATAATGTGTTGTGTCAAAAGTATCGAAATCAGAAAATGATTAAAATTCCTACTCGTAACTTTAAAAATTTCAAATCAATTTTTTATGATAAAACGATAAAATGATATGATAAAATAATATTAGGATAATTTAGTCAACTATCAGTAAACGAGGATGCTGAAAAGCTAACAATCGTAGACATCTGCCTAAAACGCTTGTATATATTGTTAATGGAAAAAAATAGCTCCCGGTTTAGGTGACGTTATTAGGAAAAAAAATATGTTTGCAGTTAAATGCATTCTAGACTCATTATCATTTTACCAGACTGAAATACAATAAACTAAGATTGATAAAGGATATCGTAAGTATTACAACTTACTTTAAGTGGAAGAAAAGATAATTTTTTTGTGGATATGAAAATCGAAGTTTTGAATCGAAAAACGTCAGTATTTATAAAATATAAAATGGACTATGATAAAAGGATATTTATATTTCCATTTACTGTAGAAATTTTTCTTTGGGCATTTTTACATAAATTTCATTTTATTAATTGATTTGATCTCCAGACACTATTTTAATAAAAAATACAATTGAATACTTAAAAATAATTCCTTTATAAGCTACTCATATGGTTAATAAATAATTGTTGTAAATGTGGTTTATAATAAGTAATTCTTGTTATTTAGTTTTAGTAATTCATTCGTTGAGAATGCTTTTTTGTAACACACAAGAATTTATATCATTTATTTGTTTTTGATGTTTTGTTTTCTTCTTTATGTTTTTTTAGGATACGTGCAATATAATTGTTATTATTATTATTCTAAATTCAAATTGAAAATACTTTAAATATTGAAATTTTAATTTTTTTCAGTAAATAGTTTTGTAAAATGAAAAATAATTTAATTTACAAAAATAACAAACACAGCATGTGCATGTTATGTATTCATTAGTTATGCAATATTACACCAGAATAAATTAGATTAAAAAATAAAAATCACACAAAAATACTTCGGATATTTATTTAAAATTTGTTTATTCAACAATGGTATTAAAAAAAGTTTAACAACAAATATTTAAAGGAAGTGGTTAGTTTTCAGAAGTTAAAATTTCATTGTAAAATCAATAAGCATTTTGTTTTTTCATTACGGTGCATTTGAATTAAAAGTTACAAAATTGTTTTATAATACTTTTGTAAATAAAGAAACGATTCACCAATACAAATTAACCAGATTATTCAAAGCGTAGTTCCTTGATATTTTGTCTATATGATCAAAGCTCGATGTTGAAAACTAATAATAAGCATTTCATTCATGCTAAACGAATTCCTTAAGTGATTTTGTGCATAGTGTTGAAAAAGCAACATGTGAAAATATTAACTTACACTTGGCTTACGAGCAGCGCTTATCCGTAAAATACAGCTGCATCTCTTGCATAGTTTTTAATGGTTAGTAGAGGCATAACATTCATGTAGTGAGTGAGATAAGCTTAACTGTGGCAGAGTATTTCTCATTGGCCCTTTGGGGAAAAAAACAACCTGTAATAACGTCTGGCGTTTAACCTTTAAGGGACCGTAAAGGTATGCACATGAGGTGCTAATCGATGCCTTGTTTCCGCTTTAGAGGAACTTAGGGATGCTTTTCTGAAATTCTAATGGATACCTTTAACGGCCGCCATGATAAAAAATCTGATTAGGAATTATAATCAGAAAGTGACGAGTGTAGAAATGAAATGACAAAAATAAACGATAGAGGTGAAGAGGATTGACCACTATCTATGAGGAAAGCTTCTGAATAATGATTAATTTATTAAAAAAAGTATTAATCCAACTGATTTAAAGTAATTTCAGAATATACAATGTTGAATATAGCCAAGTGGAGAATAACAATAGTATAAATTCGATTGCTTCAGGGAATAATATCCTTCAGTAATATTGAGCTAAACCGTGAAATTTCTGCTTAAATAACATTTGTTTATGAGTGTCAATGTATTTTTAGTTACAAATTCTGAGGCCTTTCTTCTTCAGAATGTTTTTACATTACGAATCAATGAGAACAATAGCATAAAATAAACATTTTAAAACTTTACATTTAAATTTGTATTTATAAACGTAGCATGACTTGTAAGTAGAGTTGTTTTGATAACTGTATTAATCCACATAAACCTAAAATGTATTCGTAACTGAATAGTTAGAGTCGCAATCTTCTAAGAGAGGTATTGTATTTTGCTATTCATTTAAAAGGAAATTGTAAAATTTTAAAACTATGAGGTGTACATTTTCACACGGTGGATTACTATGTAATGGTGTACTTTTCGTATTTAATTAGAGCATATTATTAATTTTCCACGGTAAACAATTTTTATAAAAATGTATTGAAATTATTTCGATAAAACTTTCAGACAAATATTATTTAGAGGCATGGATTTAAAAATTCCCTTTTTCACTTCTTCTATGCAATTTTTATTTTAAAAAGAAAATTTAGTTAATTTATTCCAATTCCAGAGCCCCGTTATGAAAAATAAATACTGTTTCAATACACGAATGTAAATCAATAGGTTTGATTAAGCAAAAACAGAACTTCTTTACAATATTTAATTGCTAAGGCATTTTCATTCTATAATTTTTTTTTGCCAATCAGATTGAAAGTCTTTGAGTAAACTGAAAATAATATGATATATTTTCTTAAAATTCCATAATCCTGAATTGTTTTGAGGATTTGATTCATTAATTTAACCAAATATTGTAGTTTTCTTAATGAAATCTCTGAAGTTTTATGTTAGCCAATTCTACCCTTTCAGCTTTAATAGTTAAATATGAAATTTTGACGTTTCTGCTCTCCTGATGATTTGTGGTGGGATATTGGTAGGGTTTCTATTACATTTGAGTAAAGAAAGTAAAAAGTTTGTTTTAAAGACTGTTTGAAAAAATAAAAAAGCACAAAACAACTAGTACTATTTCACTGATTAATTTATCTATCAGAAATGAGTAGTAACATTTATTTGGCTTTAAAATGAACTCGTTTGTAGAGAATAAGACAATACCCATTTTCTTGCAAATGAGTGTTTGTGAATTGTTGAAATTACAGTGAATTGAATTAAGGGATGAAAGTACATGGTGGTGGATTATTATGATTTGCAAAGTGGAGAATAATTAATTATTCTTTCTCTAGCAAAGAATAAACAGTTTAGTGTTTTTGTACACAGCATTAATGAATCCTTGTTATTTAATCAATGTTATAAAATGAGGGCCTCCTTATTTAATTAGACAGATTGAAATTTAAATTTCTTGAATCACAAGTTAAAAAACCTAAATCTAACACACGCTAGTCTCTCTGTCTCCATTTAGCGATTAGTGATAGAAAATAAATTTCTTCGAGAATAACATAAAAATGCGGATTAATTTTAAATACAAACTTACAAATTGTTTGCAACTATTCTTCCTTATCAAGAATACAAAAACATACATTGTTCTAACGCAGCTTCTAATTTAAAATACTTGAAACAGAATCGTGAATTTAAAGAAACAGAGGTATTTTAAGTGAAAGCTAGTAACCGTACTTTGTCGAAGGTTGTTACTCGAGTAGAGAGGCGTAAAACAGAATAGTTTTAAATCGAGCTAGATTGGAGTTAACTGGACCAGACATAAGTCAAGTCTAACAATTCACGTTTCATCAATTTTAGCTAATGTTCCTCCCTTTTATTTGTGTAATTAAATCTCTTGCTGCGAGATTTTATTAGTCTTTTACTTAAAAGCTATTGGAATCTTAGAGGGAGATAAAGTTTTTTTTTAATTCTGTTTCGATTTCCCTTCATTTACTAACCCTAAGGTAATCTCTATTTATAGCTATTTTTCTTTAAATTTGTTTCGCAACTAGTTTTATGGAGATTAATTCTAAAGAAAAAAATCATTGCATCAAACAGTACAAAAATACATTACAACAAAAAGGTTTTTCGTACTGGAACTCCTCGTAAACTGAAAATGCTACATTATGCCACGCCGTATTGCAAATACGTATGCGCTGCCGTATCAAGTGATGTCTAACATTTTCAGTTACACTTTTCAATTTCATTGAGTTTTTAATGTTTCTCCAGGCTATAATGTTACTATTAGGAGAGTTACAGCATTAAGTGTGGTAATGTGTTAAATTAGAATAAGTAATAATGGAGAAATGCGTGGATGTCCTTATTTTATTAATATGATTAGCTTGCTTTTAAAATCATTACGTTATGATGTGTTATTCTTCCTTTTTAAATTCTTCTTCTAAATTTTAAAGGATGATACTTATTAAACATTAAATAAAAATTTACATTACTACTTAGTTTAATAACATATTAATTAGACTTTATTTATCAATTATGAATATTAAATTTAGTAAAAATTATATTTAACAATAGTATTTAATTAAAAGCAATAATAATTATAATTTAATATGTCAAATAAAGGAATATTAACTAAATAATATTAATAACATTCATTGAACATTGCTTTATTATTTCTTCATTCAAAGTTTTATTTGCAAGCGCAAAAATATGAATGGATAACGTAAGTATATTTTTGAAGTAAGGAATAATAAAAAGAAAGAGAAAAACAGCAAATAAGATTCTTGAAAAGAAAAACAAATAGATAACCTATAGAATATCAAATATGGTAATCATAAAAACCTCGAAAATTTCAAAAAAGACTACCTTCACAATTTATGTCTACAGAGTGTTTTTTATTTTCAATTAAATACGTTTCTGAATAAAAATAAAAGTTTAAAACTTTTTAGAGAAGTCTGATTTTTTATGTTCTATGAATAACACTTTAAGCTTTTCAATGGATTTTTAATAATAAATATCAATAAATCCATGTATTAGTATTAATAATTCACGAATTAAATGAAAGAACAAATGAACAATTTTGCAAAACTGCTGATATTATATATTATTATATTGAACTGCTGATATTAAATTAAATATCTGAATATATGTTTTAAATGTAAAATTTTGTCTCCGATGAAAGGATAAGTCTGAAATATTTTTAATGTTAATCCACTAAAGATATATGTACTCATAAAAATCTTTCAAATATATCAAAAAAACATTGCATATTTATTCAAAAGTATTTTATAAAACATGGCTTGGCTAAGATTTTAATACTCTTTGTAAATATATTTACTTAAGGAAAATATTTATTAAACGTTTAAAGAAATTTATGTTTAAACAAAGATTTCTACGATTTAACAATCAAAACGTTTGACTGTATCATAGCTGTATTATAACATTTAATTCCACCTGTATTGAATTGTACAAATGTCATGTGGAATTTTCCAAAACTCTTTAGAAAAATTGGAATTTATTTTTTAAGAAAATTAATGATAAGAAATAAGACACAAAAAGGTAAAAGCAAAAAACGTTTTTAGCATCTTTCATCATAGAATTTCATGTCTGAAACAACGGATTTCGTTTTTTGAACATTAGAAGATTCTCAGATGAATGAAACTAAGATTAATTACAAATTTATATTACGGTATAATAAGGAGTTCTTAAATTTTTTATTTTTCTGGGATATTTTCTTACGCTAAAAAGGCTTTAATATAATTAAAATTATCGCTTTTTCTCTTGCAGTGTTCTGTACATTGATAAATTAAATAGAGTTAACAATAATAAACTAAATAGAGCATGTTTACAAAAATTTACATTATGTTGAACACACAATGTCAAAAATTCAAATTAGCTTTTAGAAATCAATAACACGTGTTAAAAATTAAAAATTCTATACTTTGTCCTTTGGAATTGAAATAATTCGAAAATAAATAATTGAGCAACACGTGAAAATGTAACTGAAAATGGACATTATAATTCAATAAATCTGAATAATAAAAATAAAAATAATATTTGAATTCTTTTAGTTATTCTAGTTAGAGGTCTCTTTGTGACAAATACTTCCTCTTTTAATTTCTGGCGGATAATTTTCAATGTGTTGTATATAACAGCCAAACAAAACCGAAACTGCTGTAGATCGTTGATTCCCTAAGTGGGTGATTCGGCAGTGAAAGGATCAAGACTGATGCATTTAGGGGAGTTAAATAAAAAGAGACTATTGTACACATTAAGAGACTATTTGTATACATTTCGTCTGTTGTGTAACATTCTACAGGTGAACACACCAACTACGATCCATCGGCTGTCAAGATAGGCCTTAACACGGCCTGAATTTTGTCAGCAAGAATATGTGTCAATTTAAAAGTTAACCTACAAGGCCTTCTCCATGCCTAATAGAAAATGGGTTTAGTGCAGTCACACATTTCTTAACAAAAATGAAATAAATAAAAAAACATAAAGGTAAAAGAAAAGAGCAAATATCCTATCAATGTGATTTAAGAATACCGCTGAGAAATCCTTCTCATTACGATCATTTGGATGTTATTTTTGCATTCAGAATATACCTTCTGTTTGTAATGCGAATATTACTAGGGTTGGTTTTACTAATTAATTTTATAATTTTAATCTTAAGATGCTAATTTACAGGCTTCGTTATTTATTCTATTTTAAGACGTAGGTAAATATAGAGATACATAAAAGAACATAATTTTATCTTTTTGTTTATTAGCTTAAAGAAGGTATGGAGGGTGATGAGTAGCTTTTTTTCTGTAAAGAGGGTAAACCGATTTCGGAACCATTGCTGTAGATAATAATTTAATAACGATATAAAATAGGAATTTCCAGTTAATGAGGATTACCTAAATTTGGAAGTAAGTTGAAAATTCGTAAAAATTTAAAATAATTATTAATATGTAGTTTATGACCGAAATTTAAAAATATACTTTAAAAAAATATTTATATAATTGGGAAGTACTTATCTAAATTCTTCCTGAAAAAAAATCAATACAGAATAGAATTATTAATAAGGGTGAATGAAATGAAATATGATATATAGTCTGTGAAATATAATCATGTATTATAATGAATAAATAAAATACTTGGCACTAAAACGTAAATAAAAATTTTCTAACAATAATCTGATCTCACTATTCATTTACAGTATTTATCAGATCTGAAATGTAGAAAATGAGGGATCAAAGCCAAATTAAAGAGAATAATTTAAAAATAGGACTGTAAATTACATGAAACCCCCGATTTGTGACCCAGCGGGAATGGCTGTAGCTCGGGTTCGAATTTGTGGTGGTACCCTTTGCAGTTGCTACTTTCAGAGATGAGGAGACTTAATAACGATTGTGATAACGTGTCTAAAATATCTTTCATCGATAGACTGGCTGCCTGATGGGTTTCCTCCTACACAACATGCAAATGTGGAGCAATTAATTCCAAAAATTCTAAAAAAAAGAAAATGTCAACAAAAAAACCCGCATAAAATGAATAAGAAAATTGTGATTATAGGAAATTTCATTGCCAGAATACGATATTTTTGCCAATTTTGTTTTAATATTTGCTTTTATTCAATAAAACTGAAAAGTAACACAAACAAAAAATGGTGCAAAAGTAATAGAAAAATTAAGTGAACAGTATAAAAACAGCAGATTAAAAAAAAAAGGGCAATTACAATACATTTAGTTGATGAAATACAATAAATTCTTTCTTTTTATTATTAACCATACTGTCATATTCTTTCTTCGATTAGTATGCTTAAGCGAAGTGTAAAAAAGTTTTGTAAGTACCCAATTAAGAAAGAATATTTTCCACTGAATGCAAGCATGCACTTGCTACTGTGCCAAAAAAGTAAGATCAATTATTTTTTCAAAAACTTTTTATTTATTCTTCCAAATTTATTTCATCGCCTTCAAAGTAATCCCTTCCGGACGCAATGCACTTATGCCAAGGTTTGTTTCAATCTCAATGCTAAAAAGTCATTGGCCGGGATGTTTGGACGCGAGCTTCGTCGGTTGAGGTTGAGGGTCGGCCAGATCGCTCTTCATCTTCAACGCGTTCTCTGCCTTCTTTGAACTGTTTATACCACTTCTAAACATTTATTTCCGATATAGGTACCGAATTCCTTCTGCAACATTCTATACGTTTACGCAAACAAAATTTACTGCAAGTTATTTGCTCAATTAATTCAGACGTTTCAAAAATCGCCGAAATCACTTTTAACATCTCACAAAGCCAAGCGTAACTGAAACACTATTTTGATGTCAAATTTCACACAGATGTCAAGGACAGTGCCAACAACCTAAAAAAGTAAAAAAAAAAAAAAAAATGAAATTCCTATGCCCTGGAAATTTAAATTGAAAATTGGTTTAACTTTTTGGGCGCAGTAGTATGTTCAAAAACTGAATAAATTATTGAACGGATTAAAGAAGCAACTGTTTTACACTATAAAAGGATTAAAAATCTACGAATGTTAATGGAATAGTGATAACAGTTTGGCTTCATAAAATTCATTTAACAAAAAAGATCAATGAAATGGATATGTTTTAGTGGAACACAAGTTAAAAACTTTGTATTATGTCATGTTTTAATTATAAGGAAACTATCGTTTTTTTATTTGTTTTGGAGCACTTTTGTGTTTGTTTATTATATGATTAAAATAAAGTTTAGCGACATAATTAGTGACATTTCATTTTGACAATTTTTTGAGAGGCATTATACTGCCCGTCGATTTATTTTTTATTTTATAATGATGTAAAATTATTTTTTATTTACACTTAAAAATAAGAGGATTATTATTGTTGAACGGAATCTTTTTTACAAATTAAGAAACAAATTCTTATGTATTATTACTGATGTATTATTATAATAAACTGATGCGACCGATGTATTATTATAATAAATGAATCAAACACTGATTATTACTCATGTTTTCAAAGCTATAAATTCTGAAATAACTATATAAATATTAAAATACTTGAATTTTTATGTTATATTGTTAACAAAAAGCAAGCTAAATGGAAAATAACGATTCGCACAATTCATCATTTAGTATTAATTTTCGTTAAATTTCATAAACCAGGAATTAAAAGCAAATTAATTTTTTATAGAAACGAGTACATATAGATTATAAGATTTGATGAATGTTTATACCGCTATTTTCATACTTTTTATACAAAATCGCAGAATCAAATTAAAATATTGTCAAGCTTGAAAAATGAATACACTGAGAGATATAATGACTCAATGACCCACGAAGAATCCTGACAATTAAATATTTTGCACTCATTCTACGTATTAAACTACAAAGTCTTAAAATTTCCGATGTTGGAACCTATAGCGTAAATGTAATCAAAATTTTAATTAGAAAAGAGATTAACAACCAAAGATAAAATGTAGTCAAATCCTGGAATTAGGTAAGAAATTTATTTTTAATGAAAATCAACGTTTAACAATTTAGATGCAGATTTTGCAATGTTATTTTAGATTAGTTCTCCATAAATAAAATTACAATTCCAAAAGAATAATTTTTTGTGTGAAACAACACCAACAGAATTTCTGGAGACAAAGTTCTATGACTTATAGAGTATAAGATTTATTGAATTCGAAAGAAAAACAATCTGCCTTGGTGAATAGGATATGAAAACCCTACCATTGATTCAATACCTATTGTCGATGGGCCGTGTGTCAAGTTTTTTCTCTCCTTCTTTATTTTCTTTGAGGCAAAAATAGTGTTTTCTCACTAGATCATATTGGAAAAGTGCTTGGCGCGTTGCGTTTTTTCGCTTTTTATCCAATCAAATTTGATTACTTTTGAAAACTTCAATTATAGAGGCCTTTAATTTTCAAAAATTATTAATACATGTTTAATTTGAAAAACGATAGAAAAGGTTCTGTCTTTAATAGGAGCACTATTACTTTAGTATGAACTGATCGAAATTTGAATACTTCTTTTTTTACCCATCTGGAGGTTCTTCAAAAATGTTTCGAGAATTCAGTTAAGTGTTGTTACAAAGTAGAAACATGTTTGTGGAAAATAAAAATAACTTACTAGAACAATTCGATTCTTAGTTATAAGTACTAAATGCGTGAGTACTATTTTTCCTGCTGTTAATTAGGTGTATTTAAAGTCCTATGAATAAAAACGTAATTATTAATTTTGTGACGGTTCAACTCTGCAAAAAATAAATCACATTTATAACAATAGTTGATTTAATCCCTATTTTACTGTTGTCAAATGAATTTATAGCTTGATTTTTGAAAAAAAGGAGTTTTGTTTCACTTGAGTTCAAAAACTATAAACGATGCTGTTTTTTAAATTCCATTTTATGGGTTAGATCTTCTTTTAAATTTGGTAATGAATACTTTTTATGCAGCAATATACCTTTACACTTAGTTGGTTCAATAATACACAGGAATTGTTTTTAAGTTAATAAATCTTGAAATAATGACATTTCATTTAAAAGAAAGGTCTGGAAAGTGTTTTTAAGATTAACCATCAATTCTTCTGATAAGTTTGTAGAATAATGGAATAATATTATTGTGAAATAATGCAATTAAAGTACGATAAAATTAACTGATATTGTAACAACAATCAAAGTTAAATTTTATGTATTTGAAGTCTTATGGAATACATGCTGAACAATTGGAATAAATTTATTAGAATATTAAACACTATGTTATCTGAAACACCATTCAATAAGTATTTGCTGTTTCTGAACTATTTTTAGCAATTTGCAACGAAATTTTAACTTTCTAAGCAAAAGAATTTGGCAAAAAATAATAAAGAAATGGCAGGAAAAGTGATTAGTCCACTTTTTGTTCAACTATATGTTATGACGGAGGCAATATTTATATACAGAAAAAAATGCTTTATGAATTATAAATTAATCTGTTTTTAATATTTTATATCTTACTAAAGAAATGATTATTTAAATGTGACAATGCTTCAGATTTCTAAAAATATTTCTATTTTATATTACCATCGGAAATTCGTAAAACGTCTTTTATTCAGATATGAATTGACAGAGGTTATAATCAATAGAGATGATTGTTGATTTACATTTCCTTTATCATTTACTAATCTATCTTCTTTTGTGTTGTTTATGTCCCCTTGCATTTGATTTGTAGGAAGGGTGTCCCAAGATAGGGGAATGGCATTCACATGGCCATTGATCAGCGTATGCATTTATTTTAGAGTAATCATCCGAAAATCACTAACTGCTTTTCGTCCTTTGTATTTTTCCGACTCCAATATTTGTTTACTCATTGAGATGATAATTTATCATATTCTATTGTATTGTATATTTCGAAATATTTTTTCAAATATTTTCTTCCTATCACATTTAAACTAGTATATTTAGAATAAAGAAACAAAATTTTACATCTAAAAATATTCCAGATTATTTTATGTAAATATGTTAATATATGATTTTTTTTCTAATTAATGATGTTTGCTTTTATAATGATGTTTTCTAATTAATGATGTTTATTTTTAGTATGAATAAACTTTCGAGGTTCAGTATCGGATAATTTCGTCTCTTATTATTTCAGGAATGGTATTCTCTATTAAATATGCCTAGATTATTGAGATTTCACTAGTGATTCTAAAGAAATAGCTAGATGAAGAGCTAAGAAAATAAAACCTGTCAAGTATTTGAGAAGTGTTGAAGGTGGATATAAAATAAGAAATGAGCAGAACAATTCAGGATGCAGTTGAAATGGAAAATACATACTTCAAAAAAAAAAGGTATATGCAAAAAATGAAAAAAATGATGCAGTTGAAATGGAAAATACATACTTCAAAAAAGGTATATCAATATTATTATCTTTAAGTAAAATTTTTGAAAACAATTTTACATACAGGTAATTTAAACACTGATAATAAAATACATCAAATAAATAAGCGCTTCAAAAAATTTAATTTATTTCAGAATTAACGTTTATACTTATGATGTTGATGTTTTACGTTATGTTATTAAATGTTTATAGAAAATAATTTACAAAAACTTATACTAATGCAATTATTTCCATAATAATTGCACTGATAAATGTAGTATTGTCTAATTAATTGGAAATACTGACAAATGCTCTTATTAAGTTATTATATATGCTTATTTTATTAAGATAAAAAAGAACTATTTCTAGTTAATATAAAAATACATTGTCATAAGTAATGGGAGATTTAAACAGTTAGAATTATAGGAAGTTAATATTCATTGATAATTAAAGTTCGTACATTTATAAACACTCACGTAAGTAGAGTTTTACTGTAAAGCATTAATTAACTTATTCCTTTACATTTTTTTATTGTAATTTTATAATACACACGGAAAAAAATATATAAAAAGATTTAATAAAACTGCATTTATGTGTTTGTCGTGAGGATTAAATTTTCATGTGATATTTGAATTGGCAACTGAGTCATATATTAAAAGCATAGTACTATGTTTTGAATAACTGGGTTTAAAATGGCTAAGATTGTAGCAAAAAATTAATATATACAGTGAAAAATATTATCAATTATAATAAAAGAAAATCTGGGATAATCTATAAATCCGTTTAGACTATTCTATTAAAGCCATATTAAAATATTTTGAGATTAAAACTCTGAATAGTAGAAGTAACAGCAAGTTTTAGTTAGTAGTTGCAAGTGGCATTACATATAAACTTGTAGTAAGTAACAAGTAGTATTATATGTAAACTTTTAAGTAATATTTTATACACACTTGTATATATTCATTGTGAAATGCATATAAATAATGTTTTTTAAAAATTCCAGTAGTATTGTGTAAAAAAAAATATCACGACCAAAGATAAAATAATCTTTTTAATTCAATACTTCTAACCATTCGTAAAGCTTATTTTTAGAAAAGTCAAACTTAATAAACCAGCAATGTTTTCAGATATACATTATTTTTATATCAAAGCACGCCATTCCTTATCGAAAATTTTGATATTTCAAATAGTAACCCCTTCTCCCTCTTCAATTAATGATGCTTTCATACTAATTTGCTAATTGCTAAGCGGACTCCTGAATAAAATGCGAAGCAAGTGTCAAATCCTTATCGGTCCAATCTCTGTGGTTAATAACGTTTGGGAAGGAGCACTAAAGAAATCAGAAATATATTTTCTCTAATGAATGTTTAATTAGGATGTAAACATGCGTACTTTTAAGATAATTAACTTTCTCTTAATTATACTTGATTTGAAAATAAATATCTGAATCCATTGTATAAATAATAGAAGATTGTATATTAATTTAAATGATAAATCTAATGAAAAGATGCAAAGTATTTTTTCTATCTTGCATAATATAAAAAAAATACATTGTCATAAGTGACTAGGGATGTACAATTCCAAATAGGGATTTATTTTTTCTTCATGTAAAACAGCATCAGCATGATAAATTGATATCCCTATTTTGAAATGATATTCTGATGTTTTTAGCATCACTCGCCGAAGCCTCACTATTAAAAGAGGGACCGCTGTAGTAAAGACGACACTAAAAGAGAAAAAGTAGAAGTAGAAAAAATAGTAGAAGAACCAGTCGTGTAGAAATCATATTGAGTCAGAAATAAAGTGAAGATATTTGTAGCACTTTGCATTAAAAATTGAGATTTACAAGAAAACTTTATGCAGGGTACGTTTTCAGGTATGCATGAGATAAATTGAGTTAAAAGCAAAATGTGAAATCAATTACAATTTAGATTTTTTGCATCAGTGGGATTATCGAAGATTTTGCACGCTTACAGAAGATTACTTAAGATATCTTTTAAAATAAAGTTTAGAATATCAAATATCGAAAATAATTATAAATAAGATAATAAAAAGTATTGTTCAGTTAAGATTGTATTATTTTATCTACTATTTTACAAGCATTTTGATTACATTAGTCTTCTGAAATTGTGGAAATTGAGCGAAAAAATTTTTTATAAAAATTATTCATGAATATTTTGGTCAACTTACCTGTTTAGTTATGCATTTAATTTTTAATTGTGCTTCAAGTTCACAGCATTCAAAATGAAATGTCAATTATTTTAAGAAGGAACTGCATACTGAGTTAAAATATAGTAACTGGCACTAGATTCGACAGAGTGGCCATAATTAAAATGTAAATGATTAGAGCTAATTATGAAGAATGCATTGGAGGAAATGCAACACTTTTTCGTATGCATACTATATAGACGATGGGGATCAATTTATAAAGCAAAAAGTAGTTTAAATTTCATATACCAAGGCAAAAAGTGGGGCTAAAGACTAAATATCGATAGTACATTTGACTTAATACGTAAAAAGAGTCACAGAGTAATATTTAACGGACATTTTAATATAGAGATGCTGTTTCAACAGATACATTTTAATTTTTTCATTTAACTGATTTTTTTTCTCATTTGCAATTTATTTTCTTAAATTACAATTCAAAACACATATTTATAGCTTTTACTTCTTCATTTAATATTTTAGTTCACAAAAATTCGTGCGATATGTATCTTTCACATATCGTATCATGTTTCTTCTCAAAATAACACTACCGACTGCACACTGCAACAGGTTTCCATTAATTTGTCAGTCATGCAGTGTTAAAATCAGATAAATTATCTATATTTCTAATGTACATGAGCCGTTTAAAAATAAATCCACAATCAAAAATCACAAATAGTAAGATTAGATGAAAGGGCAGGCCATTTCGAAAAAAAAACACGAATGATTGTACGGTGGTTGTTAAAATGCTACTGTAAAACTTCCTGCACATGTGATCTAATATGAAAATGTCCTCCATCCGTATATTGATGAAGGATTATTCGAATCCTTGTTGCTGGAGAACAGGAATAATAAAGTTTTGCAACATGGTTCGATATCTGTTAGTATTGAAGGATGTCTATAAACTCTTTTCGTGTTCTTGTCGAAAAAACACAAGCCTTTTACGATGTAAGCCCGTGAAGGTTAGAGAACGCCTAAATAACAATTCCATGAAACAATCCTAAATTTCTAAACTGTACAAAACGCAAAATCATTTTCTCAAACTTACTACTTTCATTGAATCTTTTCTCTAGACTTTATAGCTCCAATTTTTTTTTGCAGTGCAGTAGAAGTAAATGCAGAAGCAGTAAATTTTCACTAACGATGCACGAGCACATAGCATCAACGTACCGAACGTTTTACAAGAAAAACATGCTCACAGCTGATGTAAGCAATTATGACTCCTGGCTCGAAACAGTATTTGCAGAATCCACATAAGCACATTTTTTTTTGTAAAGACAAATTTTAAATGTTTCAAAAATAAATGTAACTGGAAGAATTATTTATTTAAAATTATATATTATTTATTAGTTAAATACGTAAGACATTCATTTTCTTTTTCTAATGTCTATTTATCACTCAAAACCATCATGTAGTGCCCCTTTTGCCCCTGGTGTAAAAAATGGGGTGTTTGCCGCAGCTCATTACGTTAGTCGTGATCTGTATATCTATTCATTAATACATTAATAATGGCCATCCTTTATTTCTCTAATTGCTATCTCTAAATTACTTATGCAGTATTCTGTTTTTGAAATTATGTCATTTACTTCCGTTTCTAATTTGTAAAATCTGTTCAAACGGAAATTGTATCACAGAAAATAAATAATAAAAAAAAAGTTTACAAAGATATTCAATCGCATTTCACTCTTGTTTTTAATTAAAAATAATGTAATTTAATTTTTAATTATCTGTAGATTTAAAAGGTGTGAATTTTACATTAGTGTCATTTTATTTTTATTCCCACATAATTTTTTTTTTCATTACTTATTATTTGCCATTAATATTTTATAATTTACTTATCAGAATACATTTATAACATCATGGGCTATTACAGTCTAAAAACTATAATTACCTTTTCACAGTTTCTTTAATTAAAAGTTAGATTTTTTTCTAATTTTGAAACCCATAAAAATCAAATTTTCGCATGAATATAAAAAAAAAAATTTCCAATGTTCAAAATTTCATTCAAATTCAGGTATTTAGAAACTGAAGAAAACAATAAAGTTAAAAGTAACAAGTTATTTGAAAACTTCTACGCTTCTTAAAAAAATAACATTTCAAAAATATCCATGCTTTCGAATATACCTCTCTTACTCTGCATTCTATAAATGAAACATTCGTATACCTCTTGAGAAGAACTATTTTTCTTTCAATATTTTGGGAAATAAAAGATTGAAAGCTTTCTCAAATCTCAGAATTATTTTTCTCCTGTTTCTTTTTATTCGTATTAGAAATCTGTGTCTGCATGTCTATTTCTTGCTGTGTTATTTGAATTGAATTTCCTATTTATATTTGTTTGAAATATGATTCAAGTTCTATATTCTTTGTAACACACATTTCATTTGTTGTGTTGAATGCCGTGATTACGAAACTCCCTTTCTAATTTGATTTACGCAAATAGTTCTACAAATTTGAAGTAAGATATGAATTAGATTCACAAGATAGTAAATAACATGTTCTCGATAAAATGGGATGCAGCAAAGAAACATTTGCATTGAAAATACTATAGCTATATAGAAGCCTAAATTTCGGCTGGTTACTCTATACATTTATTTGGTCCTATATTTGAAATTGAAATAAGTATATAAATTATTAAACTTATTTATTTTTCTTATTTCGCAAAAGAAGGAATTTTTACTTGTAAAAATGTATTCAGACTTGTTTTTATGAATATGAGTATATGTCAAGTTTATCAGAATGTTTATCATATTAACCAACAATATTACTTCTGTAATTAACGTGATCGTAAATCTGTAGTATATAATTTATATGTAAATGTTGGAACAAGACAATTTTTTTTTCATTTGTGCAATCGCTTTAAAAATTCCTGTGTATTTAAACTGAGTGAGTTTTCTTTTTGATAGATGTAAACTTTTTCAAAACCATTTCTGCTTTATGATACTAAATTTTTAATAATTGCTAATCAAATTTTATTAATAATAATTAAAACTTTTCTTTTCAAAGAAAAGCTTACATGTTTCTCAATAGATTACATGTAAAGAAATTTGTCAATTTTTTTTTTATTATATAAGAAATATACATTATATTTAAGGGTTATTTAAAAGTAACAAGTAAAATAAGTTTTTATAATAATATTTCTTTTCTACAAACCTCTTTTCTGATTTTACATTGTAAAATAAAAGTTTATCATTGTTCTCACAATACTGGGAAAAACTGCAATTGAATGTAAGATTTTGACCTCCCAATACCTTTAACAAGCTAAGAAAATAAGATAAACTTTTATGAGTCCAAACAAAAAGTTTTCCGCCTTTCAACTTTTCCAATCCCCCTACTTTAATAAAAATAATTATAAAATACAATATGACTAGAAAGTGCTAACGCTACAGCTTAAAAAAGAAACTTGAAGAAGACAGTTAATCTTATTTGAAGCAGATTAAATAATCTCAAGAACAGAGGATAAGTTGAAAAGGATTATCCAGATATTACCAAAGCTGAGAGAATCCTGTTTTTCTACAGTTGTAGGATTACGCAAAATTAAAATTTTTATTTATCACAGGAAGTGACGAAAAAGGGTTTAGAGAGAAAAATACAAGGTTTGTTGACAATGAAGTTTTCTTTCTATTTAGGAAACTTGCCAAGTAACATTTTTCTATACTTAAAAAAAAAATAAAAGAAGTAGTACGCAACTAAATAGTATAATAATTTAAAATTTTATTAAAGGTTTTAAAAGTTTTCTTTGGGTCTACTGCTTTAGTTCTCTCCTAAAGCAAGTTTTGCTTCTTACAATTATTCCTAAAGGGGTGATTCTTGATTAACTAGTTTTGATCCCAGTAAAGTATTTTTAAATAATTCAACGTTCATTAAGTAATTTTTTAAAAATTAATGTAACTTTCTATCATCCAACATCACTAATACCGTTTGAACACCTTTCATGCTGGAAAAGATAAGAATATGTATTCATTGAAACTAATTTATAGTATTTATCGCAGTCTGTTGTTGATGTCTATTTAACATACACATAAAGAGCTTCTTGAGACAATATATAGCTTCTTATAATCTACAACAAAAATGTCTGAAGTATAAATTTATTATATACATCAATTATTTTTTCTCTATGAACTGAAGGTATGTTAATTTTGCTATTCCTTATTTTGAAGTTGTTTAAAATTCATTTTTTAAAAATCATTTTAAAATGCCAAAAAGATTGGAAAATAAAAAATTTAAAAAATGGTTTTATGGAAATCAAACGAATATTAAAGAAATAAAAATCCCGATATACACTACATATTTATCTCGATAAACAATTAATCATTAACGCAATTTCTATAATTTCAACTCTTTCTGGTGATTCATAAAAATGACACAAAAATAATTTTTAAAAAAGATGGAAAGTAATAAAAAGAAAAGAAAAGATATCATACACAAGACAGTTTTTCGAATTTATTGTTTGTCGATTAATTTTTTCTTCCTTTGACATTATAAATATAGTTTTGAGTTTTTAAGAGCAGGATGGGAATACTTAACTTAATAATTTTTAATAATACCAATTTTGAAATTTGAACAGTCTCATCTGTGTTTAATGACTTCATCACTTAAAATGATTTGATTAATGGACGTATGGATCCTCGTCTAATATATTATATCTTTAATGTGAGATTTTTCGGATAGTTCCAGTATTATAATTATAAAATTAATTTTAATTTAATAATTATACTGATTGTAGTAAGCTTAATTCATTGTTCAAATCAATGCAATCGGCAAGAATTTAATGAAACTAGTTATTAACAATTATTGTTGGACTATTAATCTCCACTGCTTAATTAATTACCAGTAAAAGATGGAATAAACTTTGGATGGGATTTCTATGCGTTCATTCCACTTGAGGCTGCTGGTTGATGGCGTTTGAAATTTTTAAGCAATTGTAAATTTTACTTCCAGAAAATCGCAATTTTTCGTCATTTCACGTCAGCAACGAAACAGGAACGTAATCGATAACCACATGCGCATGGATCCTTGGACCAATATTGATGTTATCGATTGGACGGAAAGGATTAAGAGTGAAAGTTTTGTCTGTGAAACATAAAGCAAACAGTGTCGAACTTGTGTTTTCGGGAAGAAAAGTTTTCTTCACATCAGGTATTCGCTTTGGAATGGAAAGTGGTGGAAGTCATTTCAACTCGAATAAAATTGGAAGTTTCGTTTCTTTTTAAAAATAAAATACTTTTAGTTTTTAAATAGGATTTCTTTGTTCTATTCTCAAACAAAGTTAAGTGGCAGATAAACTTTGCAATGCCCTATTTTGAATTTTTTAGTATTTTAACTAATTTTTAAATAGTTTTTATTAAATATAGGTTCATTTATATACATTTTCATGATAATATAATTCATTTAATCATTTTTAAAAAAGTAATAAATAAAATCTACATAATTAGCGTTACTATTTTAAGAAAAGATTTAGGAAAATATATTGTAAATAAAAAGTATATCAAATATATTTATTTGAATATATAAAGTGAAAATTCCAGTGGGATATTGAAATTAGGCAGTTATAAGAATCTGCCTATGAGGTAAAATATTGATGCAAAGTATTTTTGAAACTTTTTATTCGATATATAGATAATTAATTTAAAATTTCAATTAGCAACTACCATATTTATTTAGAAAAGTGTTTTAATATTATTTAGATTAAAAATTTTAGTTAACTACTTTAGTTTTGCATGCAGGTATTTTCATTTATTTTAGAATTCCGTTTAATTAAGTTGGATTTAGTGATTCTCTAGTTTTGAAAAATTCTCAAGTTGTTTAAATTTCAAGACTTTATTGTTAAACTCAGATAACTTTTACACAATATATAACTTATAACTTTTACATCAATCAAAAGTTATTTTTGCTTTTTTAAAGAATATTAGGTTGAAATTCTTTCATAATATTAATTGCGTTTAAAAATTAATTCTTCTTTGAATAAGATAGAAATTAAATATAGTAGCCATAAAATAATAAAATTTATTTCTTTATCTAAGCTCTCAATTATGGAAAAAAAAATTATGAAAAATTATTGGATAGAAAGTTCTATTTCATCATTGATTTTTAATTATATTGTAACAAAATTATATTTTTTATTATTTTTATATTTTAGTTAATATTTTAACAGTCAACGAAAATGGAAAAATAATAATTTTTTTTCGTTTTTTTAATACAATAAGAAAATAAATTAATAAAACTTAATTAATGTAAAATTTAAATTTTATTCATACAATTTATTTTATTTTAAGATTTATGCTTCTTTCTTTTTTAATAAGTGGTTAAATAAAATACCATCCATGTAAAAGTTAAAATCCGTTCTTTTCTTTAAGCTTTTTTTGTAGCAATAAATTGTATCAAATATTTTATTTTATTAATGCAGCAAAAAAAAAAAAAAAAAAAGTTCTATTTTTATTACTTTTTTATTTGACATAGCAAAAAAATAAAATAAAACAAGCATAAATAAATAAATAAAAGGGACAGAAAAATTTTTTATTTACTAATGCATTTTTTTATTTCATGATATTTGTCATTTCAAACAACATTTATTGTAATTTTTAATTGCTGCTTGACTAAACGCAATCAAATTGACCTTATAATAAAGTTCGAGAAAGAACCCAAAGAAATTCTAATAAAATAAGTGAAAAGAACAATTCCGATTTTGAGTGGCAGAAACGATTTATCAGTGGAAGTAAAATGATGGGAAAAGTGAAGAGAACTGAAGCTTCTGTGTTTTTCGGCAAGCTGTCTTAGTTGTCAATTCTCGAAGCAATCGTTTGCAAAAAGTATTGATGTTAGTCATGGAAGCCATATTCGCTTTGTAGACGATAACCATGAAAATAATTCATTAAATAAGATTGTGCGCCCCATTGCTATCCTTTGATTCTTTCTCTTTCGTAACTTACCAATTGATGTCTTCTTTCTTATAATATACTTTTTATTATTCGCTTACCATTATAGATTTAAAAATGTTTATTTCGGTCATAAAAATATAATTTATTTCAACAAGCACAATTTTGTGCATTAAATAATTTCAAATATATCTCTCACATAGGAGCCATGCATTTTAAAAGGCCCCATTTCGATATAGAAATTCTTAGCAGGATATCCTTCTCTTAAGATTTGATTTTTCTTGGTGGTATATATTAGTTTGTTAAATGCATACTTTTTTAATTTGTAGATTATAAATTCCTTTGATTTTATAGAACTGAAAAAAATGAGTCTTGCTTCTTTTGAAATTAATTTGAATTTGTATTTAATGAAAATGTTTTTTTTTTTAGAACGACAGTCTGAAATAAATGTTTTTTTATATATATTTGTATTACAAAAATTGTAATCTGAATTTTATTAATGCATTCAAATTTACTGTTAAAATGTCAAATTTCCTTAAAGCAAATTTCTTCGTGAACATTTCTAATTGCTAAAACGAATAAAAATTTTTATCGTAAGAGCATACGCAAACATTGTAATTAGTGTGAAGTTATATTACTATCCATTTATTTTTAATAAAGAATAAATAAGAATCTCCAGAAAATTTTAAAACCAAGTTAAAGAAATTTTAAAGTTATATTGAAGTTCTTATCGAAATGCGAGATTTAAACAGAAAATTGTTTGAGTACAGATAAGCGAATTAAATAAATGTATATTAATTACTAACTTAATTAGAGGAAAGCAACTCCTAATAGTTGTTTATGAAAATAATATAAGCAAACTGGTGTGCAAAATTCAGGAATGGCTGTTTTCCTTTTTATTTTAACTCAGCTAAGCATCAGCTGAGAAAGATAAAAATTCAGAATACAGAGACAGAATTCAGTTAAAAGATAAAGAACACATACTAACGCAAATATAAGTAAAGCGCCTGCCTAGGCGTTGTAAGGCCTGTATTGCATCGTCCGGGAGAGATACTCCATATTAACCATCATACTAACCATGTTATACTGTTTTTTGTAAATAGGTTCTTTTGAAATTTGCTCCAGGAGTAAAAATCGCAATTTTTATTAATTATGTTAAACATATAGCATCTTTTTTGCTCTTTACCTTTTGTTTAATAAATAGACTATACAAATAAGTCAAATTTGTTTTGCTTCTGTCTCTTTCTTTGCCTGAACTTCATTATCCTTAATTTATGGACATGAGTGTATTTCAGATGCTGGGCGTTCTCCTACTAATATAATCCTGCCGAACGTCGTCTCGTCAATACGATAGCCAATCCATTCTAGTAATATCTTCCCTTTCTAAAAATTCCACAAAAGCTCATGTGTGATGGGACTTGGCGTTAAGAAAAATTCTGCACCAATGGCATCTGGCACAATCGCACATTAGAAAGAATAAAATGCAGATAACAATGATCTCTGGTAACAGTATTATCGTTGAAAACTTGAAACTTACTCCCGCCGTTCATTTAAATGCCTTCCCTGACTAGCACGCCAGGATCACCATAACCGTCTCTTTCTGAGATAAAACGATGTTATTACCTTCATTCATGACATTGAGAATCACAGCTCTGAAACAACTACCATCTATATAGTATATGTGTTTCATAGATGAATGTCCATTTTTTTTGGGTTCCTACAAATATTCGTGGCCTATTATTTTGAGTTTCATGTACTCTTTTTGATTGATGATCTACGATTCCAATTTAAGTCTTTTAAATTCGTAAAACACTTAACACTGTATACGACACTTAATAAATGATGTTGTATTATGAACTATAACAATAAAATGACCATATGCTGTAATTTAATGTCAGCTCCAGATATGCTAACTAGCTCATGTTTTCTAGCGAACTTTAAAACTTATTCTATTATTTACCATGAAAGTAAACTGACTTTCCCATTTCAGTGGGATAAGTGTCTTTTTTGATGCATTTTAAAACGAAAATACTAATTTAAAACATTTAAAAAGGTTTGATTTATATATATTTAAAAAAGCAAAATATTTCAAAATAATAACTTTAATTATAATAAATTAAATTCAGGCTGATAACTAACAAATTGGCAGCTTTATATTTCTTTTCTGAATTATTATACATAGCATTATGAATTTAAAAATTAAACAAAAATGTGCTTTTTAAAATGTGTCCTTATACTTAATTATTTTAATTTAGAAACTTGACTAAATATATAGAAAATGTGAGCAAAAATTATTCATTTGGATATAAATCATTAGCTTCTTGGTTACACAGAATAACAAGATCTTTAATCCTTTATGAAAAAAATGTTCTGTTATAAAAGAAAAAAATATTTTCTTTGCTTTGATTTAGTATAAAATTCCTACACTAAAATGTTCTGAGTTCTGTGTAATCTTGCTGAATCTAATTTATTAATTATTCATAAATACGGGGCAAATAACTTTATTTAAAATTAAAATGTTTTGATATGTGTGCAAATATTTAGATTTAAATGAATTTTTTGAAGGTTGCTTTATTTACAATTATATATAAACACCTATATTTTCATGATAAATAATATAAAAAATTATGACGAAATATTACCTTTTTAACATTTACTACAACCAAAATTAAAATTTTATGTCATTATTTCGAATTTTTACCATACTGCTAAAAAATTTGGTTTTGTTAATTTTTCTATAATAAGTAAGTTTTTTTTTAAATTCTTTTCAAAATTAGAACTAAACAAAAATTTTATCTTGAAATTTTAATGAAATGAGATATTTTGTTAAAATTTTTTTTATTGTTCTATTTTAACTTTTCAAAATATACTTAATCTGATGCAATTATTTTTAACTTTAATTATTTCAAATTAAGTGGAAATATTTGAATAGACATTTTATTGATATGCGGTTTCAAGTCCGAACATGTTATAAATCATTTCCTTTCTTTTCTCCCGAATTATGTTGGTTGCTTTAAAAGTTTTAACCTGAGTTGCTTGTAGAAGTTATACGGCTTATGTATTGTTAGTCCTTTAAAAGCTTAAAAAATTATATAAAGAACTTTATAGCAATTTATAAAAAATAGTAAATGGCATTGATTTTTGAAATAAACCTTGATATTGTTTTTTAATGTTATACTGAGAATTAACAATGCAAAGAATTTTTGTATAAATATATTACATTTCATGTGTTAAATTTGCATCTTATTTTATCAAGCAGTTCTTTGATAAGAATCCTATTCGGAAAGCCGAGAAAATATATTGCAGACAGAAAACTTAGCATCCAAGTTTTATATTTAAAATGTAAACTTTGACAAACCATGTTAAAATTACAATTTACTCTTCTAAAGCCAGTTTCTTTTATTTTGAACATTTCTTAGCTTAGCCACTCTCTATCGATCTTCATTAAGAAAAGATAGAGTTTGAAATGTTTAAGCCTAACAGTGATGAAGTTTTAAAAGAAGAAAAATATAGGTTGGAAGAAATGTCTTCCCAGGAAACGTATAGCGCTTTAGATAATTTATGGACTTTATTAAAACTTTTCAGTCTTGGAAAAAGTCTACTACAGCATACATTTTATCTTTATATTTTAAAAGAGCTTTTCATCCAACGCTATAAATGTTTATAGCCTTTATTTTCTATCCTATACGCATCACTGGTTATAAATTAAATCTCCTTGAGGAAAAAAATTAAAAGAACATTAAAAAAAATCAAAAGGGGGTTACGTATAAGGAAAATATGTGTTCCAAAAGCGAATAATTGCACTTCAAGTTTGAAATGTTGACATTTAACATAGACGGATTTTCCTGATGTTTGAACAATGTATTTCTCTGGCAAGGACGTTCCTTTTTTAATTTATTTCTTAGATTTTCACTTTATAAAAGAAAAAAAGTGATATAGAAATGAACTTTTTATTTGAGTTAGTTGGAAATTTACTAGACTTTTTATGGTTTTAAAGATAATGAATTATACTATAAGATTTTCTACTCCAATCATTTGAAAGCTAATCCTGATTTTTAGAGAAATACATTTTTTTCCGCCGCAAAACAATCTATGTAATTAGCAAAACAGCAAATTTCACGAATCAATTTTAAACATAATATTAAAATAGATGCTTCTGATAAATAATCAATTCCATTTACAATAAATAAATCTTTCAAGACCATTGAACTGTATTGTATCCCCGGAAGACCATTTCCATAAACCCAAATAACTTATAAGTTTCCTTCAGCTACTGCATAATCCTGAACATATTTCTAAAATTATTTTAGAGCTGGAAACCATACATAAATTTTATCTGTTAAAAGAAATATTCACCGTGTATCGTACGCTCAAAGAGGGACATATTTCGTATTTTTGATAAGCATTGCGGTATAGAATATTGCGTTTTGTGTGTTCATAACAAAATATTTCCCTTCACGTAAGTTAAATACGAATTTTATTACGTGATTCAAAGTAATTTTAAAACAACATTCCATAAAGACCAGGAAAACACACACATGAATTCATGATATTCTAAAATATCTTTGAATTTTTCACAAAAATAATGTTGTTCTATTTTAAATACCTAAATAATAATATCATTTTAATGCCTAAAAACTTTGTTTTACTTCATAAGCCTTCTGGTTCTGAAAGGAAAAAAACATGAACTAAGAATAAAAATATCAAACATTATCATTAAACCAAAGATAAAATATTAAAACAATGATTAAGATCGAATATTTATGTTGTAAAATATTTGTTGAAAAGTGATATGTGAAGATTATGGTTTTGCTGAAAACAAGAAAGAAAGTAAGCAATGGTTTTAAACATGTTCCCAACAAAATTTTCTTCAACTTGTTTGTATTCAAACCGAGAATACATGATGATAAAAAAATGAGTTGCTAGAAAATGTGCATCCCAACCAGGCATGCCTAGATTATCGTAGATGCGTAGAATATTTCTTTGCAAATTTTATTTTATTAATAACCTTTTGCATTAACTGTTCTTTCGAACTTTTCAATAATTTGTTACAATACATATGCCTCGTTTGCACTTTAATTGTTTTTGCAGATATTTCTTGCACTAATATGGGTAAGCACATATTTATCCACATCCATCCTAAATTGCAAAAGGCCATCTGCACTATAGGTTCAGCGATGTGACATGGTGCAGGAGTGTTAGATATTTGGTTGAGAACCGTTGATATATTATACTGGATGCAATATAAGCTGTATGCTTATAAAGGGTAAGTACATATGAGTGCATATGAATATAGAAAATATGCTGATTAGTGAGCTGTGGCTAAAGTTGTCGACACAGACTTTTGGGGTTCGATATGGCATTGCTAGGAGTAGATTCAGAATCAGGGATACCACTGTATGGCTTATTTGCATTATCCTGAATAATTAAGAGTGCGACGGAGAACTAGTGACATGAATAAGCATGAATAGGACGTTTATGGACGTAATCATGAAAATAGATATTCAGGTGAATCAAGTAGACCAAATGCTATATATAACAGTTTATATTTACAATAACCACTTCAATTATTTAATAAACAAGTTAAAAACTGTCATAAGCAGATTTTATATAATAGTTGAACATAGGCGTTGATTAAAAACCAAGAAACTCATGAACAGGCCAACAACTTTTGCTGAACATAGTCTACAAGTATGTCGAGAACATACAAAGCAAACAATTACTAATTATTTGTACAGCTAATATCTGATTTTATTAAATTAAGATATTTGTATACCCCATTATACTTACAGACAAATTATAATTTCAAATTTTAATAAACTTATTTTATCAAGAATATTTACAAATTTTCTAATGAAATAAAAATTATAAATAATTCTATTTACATGCTTATACAATTTTTTTAGTCAAAATAAAAAAAAATTCTTTTACTTTTATTGAAAATTTTTTTATTAAGCTTACGCAATCATTTAAAGAATGGTAATTTAATCTTATAAATAGAAAATATATAAGCGTTCACACGCCTTAATATCAACATATTCAGTAAGTCAATATATCAGGGTATTATGACTTACTGAATTTTAAATTATTTTACAATGAAAAGATGTTGTGTAACTGAAATCATTATTGAATTGAGAATCGTTAATTCGAAAGTTATAATCTGGTATTCTGCATGAAATTCTAAGAATAAGAAATTTATGCAAATGGAATGAAAAGTATCATTTTATTTTCATGTTGACAATTATTCTTTCAAAATATTAAGTTAAAAACGATTCTCTTAAAGATTTGTTTTTAAAGCAAAAAGGAAAAATAGTAAAAATTAAAACATCGAATTTTTTAAAAATAAATTTCAATTTTATTAATAAATTTATATTATTAGTAAAAATGTAGAATAATACTAGTTCTTCGTATAAAAGCTAAGTTTTATCGTAGTAAAATTGTGGAGGAACCAAATTGCATTTGTTCCCTTTAATCAATAAAATAAATCTAAAACTTCATGATTTAATAGTTCTAAGCCCCTTTCTCTTATTTTCTATTTGCTTAAAAGCACCCATTTTCTCATCTTTAGTCTTAGGACAAATCGTTAAGAGCAGTCATTGAACATTAAGAGACAGGATGCCAAACAGTGCACAGCATGAACAAATTGGTTGGTTGTTTTGTGCACTCTGATTTGGAATAGATTATGATTATTAATAAGATTCTTGTTGGGTGAGGAAATCAATTGTGATTGGAATGTATCATAAGGCGAATTTTCTGTGTGGACCTTTCTCATGAAATGACGATCAGTTTGTAGATCAATATAGAAATAAGTGAATTTCATAATTTTATGAAACATTGTTCACTATAAATAGCTACATGAGATTTGAATATTTAACTGTTGAAAAATGTAATGGAAAACTAAATGCACAAACTTTCATCTTTTGATGCATTTTGAGTCAGACACGTCCATCGAATGAACTGATCTCGAATATTCAAAAACACAACACATTTGTCAACACATTTGAAAAAAACACATTTGTCAATTATCCGAAATCTGGAGAGAAGTTATTAATTTTATAATTAAATATATAACTTCAGTAAATTACTTGTGTTACTGAAAATTGTTGTGTTTCATACGAAAATATATTTTTTATTTAAAGTGATTAGATATTTTAACCATTTAATAACATTATCTTATACATTTCAGAGAAATAAACCTTTTATCATATTTTCTGTGCAGTAAATTTATCAAGACCTAATAAATATAACTGAAGATAATAAATAATGTTGATATGTCTGATTTATTCTTTATTAGCTATTCAATTATATTTGGTATTTAAAGAATACCATGCATAGCATTTATTATTTTTTTCCTTGGGAAGTGGTATTTATAATTTAATGAATCAGAAAGCAAACAATTATTAAATTATACTAATAAGACATGAATGTTATTTTACTTTCTTATCTGCTAGTCACAAAATTTTGTTGGTAAAAGGTGTAGATTTTAATAAGCAGAATAATTAATTTTATTATCCAGTGCTTCGGTGTTCTATTTCACTTAAAAGTTACGAGGTTATTTATTCCACCAAATAATTTAGTTATTAGACAACAATATTTTTACTGATGTGTATTGTGCAAACCATTTAAGTAACTATATTTAAATTTGGTGTTCATATTATCTCTCAATCTCCTTTTATTTTAAAAAGGTTCCCTTTGAAATCAGAAATCACATAAATAGGATTATTGTATAATTATTGAATTGAGAATTTCTTATTCAAAAGTTATAATAACAAAAAGGATTTAATAACACAAAAGGAGACAGTAGGCAAATTATTCCATATTAATCTATTAGAACAATAATAAAATGTATAATTTGTTAATTATTACATTTAAATGATGTCACCTTCTCATTATCGAAACTGTCAAATACTTTTTACTCCGACTAAATAATATATCTCTTGACTTGACTTCTTAACAAAACAATGTACATCACCAGAGATCCTTTATGTCTTTTGTTTCCATCTTGTTGATGAGAAAAGGAATAATTCAGTTCTTTAATGTCTCAAGAATAAGATTTTAATCAATTTCAGTTTTCAATTTTATCCATTTACATATTTAATGCACAAATATTTTATGGTAAATACGTATAATACGGGATGATTATAGAAAATCTTTCTCTATATATGAGCCGCTAGCTATCATACCTTTCACAAAAACTGAACAAACTTTTGGTTTAAGATATTTTTAGGATTAGCTCAAGAATCATATGAAAAACGACAGTTCAATTCTAATAATTACGTTTATAATGACAAAGTTTCGAAAATTTCAAATGGTGTAACCAGACTTTTTATTGGGTGTGATTTCCGTAGCGAAATGCCATAAATGGGGTTGGAGCAGTACCTGTAACACGAAATTCGCCGGCTTAAGACAGAATAAGAAGAAATGGTTAAACAACTAATAAGGGCGAGAAGCAACAGAAAGCAAAACATTTTATTGTGTTTGATACATTTTTTACGAGACCTCCTTCGCATATTAAGCGACAGCTGCAATGAATGCGACAGATGGTGGATAACACTGAAACATACCATGGCAAAAGGTTGACGGGGATTTACATACAGACCACACAGTCACTTCCTCGTGTAGCGAAAGTGCAACCATTCATCATGAAGTGTCATCATTATCTGCCCAGTGCACGCAGTTTTTCGAATTAAAATTATCAATCAACGAGAAATGGGCCACGTCCGTCCACATAAAGGACAGTTGAAATAGATATATCGGATGAGGATTTCATTCTCGAAATCTAGCCGTAATTGGTTATAACCCCTTGCAACATCTAGTTACGGAAATATGTGGAGAACAGAGAGCTTCGGACAGAAGAATTGGGCAATTGCAGAATGCGTGAAACACTGCATGCACTTGCAAACGAATTTCGCTTATCGTCTCATGGACTTGTACAACAGTCTCGGTAGAAACGGAAGGTATTCCAGTCCGAGGTCGATCGCATGAGCAACCATTTTCTTCAAATTTTCATATTAAGTTCCGTTCAGTGTTGAAATTTGGCGTAGTACATGATTTCTGCGGACGGCACGCAATGCCTCTGCGGCATTTTGTTCAATCAAATAATAATTCTTTACAATGTCCTTTCACGGTGTTCCCTGTAATTGGTATGTTATTTTCAACTAGTGTTACAACATCAGCCGTCTTTAAGCTGAGTGCCTTAAAGCTGAACCAGGAAATCTGCCAGCCCTTGTTCTCGTTTCGAGGGAGTTTCGGTAGGCTGGGATCTGAGCCATGCTCTGGTAAGTGCAACAGTTGTTTCTCTTTTCTTCTTAGTCTGTCTAGTGCTGGCGATTTTCGTGTTACAGGTTGCTGTTCCAATGTTGTTTATGGTTTTTCGCTACAGAGATTACATTCCAATAAAAAAGTAGGTGTTACCATTTGAAATTTTCGAAATTTTATCGCTTTAACTATAGTTAAAGCGACAAAATTATAAAACTATATGATTAAACTATATATAACTATATGTAAAACTATATAAGTTAATAAAAATCATAAATTTTTAAACTATAATATTTATAACTATTATAGTTTAATTGCTCTTTTTATATGTCTCTTTAGTGCATACCTCAAAATACCTTAAACCAAAATTTTGTTCGATTTCTGTGAACAGTATGACAGCTGGCGACTCATATATCGAGAAAGTTTTTTTTTTTTTAACGTTAACGTTATATTTACTCTGTATAAAACAAATGGCATAATTAAGCAATAAAAAAAAGGAAGTATAAAATAACCAATAAATTACCATAAATTTTAGAGATAATACATTCTTTAACCCTTCAATACGTTTTTGTTGTGTAAGGAATCATTTTTCTAGATCGATGGGCTACGTCTTCTTTTTATGTATACCATAACCATACCATAACACGTATGGGTATTGAAAAGAAAGTATTGCATTTCAGATGTACTTTTGGGCGCAGTTAACCAGCATTTTCGTGACTTAAGTGTTAAAATCTGGGAAACCCCCTAACCTGCCTAATTGTCAGTGAGAAATATTTAAAGATATTGTCAGAATCGCCATCGAGTCTCATCATTTCTGAAAGCTGTAACTGCAAAAGACGCAATTCTAACCTGCACTTAAGCTGCGCTCGTTATGATGATCAGAGTCGGGCATGGGAAAGATTTGAGCACGTGCTATTCTTTTTATCAACAATACGACCACTAAAGCCGTATATTGTTTTGTATAAACATTTAAATATCTTACAAAGTAAAGGAAATAAGTATTCACTTATTTTTTTATTCTACATGAAGCAAATTCACACATTTTTATTTTCAAAATCTTTTTAGCTCGATGATTTCTTTACATTAATCACTTTTTTCTGAATAATATAATAATTATAAAAATCTCTCCGCTTCAGTATCTATAGAAAAATTTGCACAATAGCTCTCATAATGCTAAGTCGCTTTAAAACATAAATGCTCATGGAGACACATTCTAACTTAACTAAGTACTAAAATAAAAGGAAACAGCTCATTTTTCTAAATTCTGACGTTGCTATACCTTATTACAATTCGATCCAGGAAATTACAGAGCAGACTTTGAGAAATTCCTAGAAATTTCACAACCAGCAGAAACGTAGGATAAAAATCCTTTTTATGTGTGTGGTTATAGTTTTAAGAACAGAAAGTAGATGAAATAAGAAATTTCAACTTGCACAAACTTATTTCTCAGATAGGAATAACAGAAGTTGCCATGGCTTCGTAATGGGTTTCATCTTGAAATGTTTCCAAGAACTCTCTAGAAAAGAGTATTGCCACTTACCGAGAATTCCTCTGAAACAAGGGGAGAAGGAAGTTTTTTTTTCTGCAACTTAAAAGTTTCTCGTGTAAAAACCGAGAAGTCTGAGTCTCAAATCCCAAAGAACAAATGAAGGTGTCAGTTAGTCTTTTGACAACTTGGGCATTGTGAGGTTAAATAAAAAAAAATCTTCAGGCTCAAAACATGTGCAAAAAAAAAAAGCGCTGATTTGCTTCATTTAGAATAGAAAAACAAGTGAATACTAATTTTATGTATTTTTTACCAGACACACAAACACATACCCACACGAAAAAAAAAAAAACTCGCGATGAATTGCTCACACTGAAACAAATCTCATCCAATACATTTAAACAATTGAATGGTCATAATTAGATGTAAATGCATTGTAGAATTGCTATAAAAATCAGTTTGAAATGAATTCCATTTATGTTCACGAAGGAGAAAAATTACAATAATGGAGAAAAGACTTTCAGGTAGCGCGTTGAGTTTCTTAAGCTCCGTTCGTAAAACGACAATCCCTGTCAAAGCTAAAGTTACCGTATAAATGCCAGAGACAGACATGATAAATCCACATAGCAGACCCTCTGGGTGTTATTACTATTCACCCTGGGTAAAGCCATATCAGAAAATTTATTTTTCCTTAGTGAAAAATTCATAAAAACTAAAATAGAGCAAAGACTTATTTATTTGTTTGAAATACGAGCTTTTGAAATTGAATTCAGAAACGTTACACAAATTAGACTTTCATTGTGTACATGCTTTTTATTGCAATGATAAGCCTATTTATGTTTCTATCCTTTATATTTAAGAGATATTTTTAAAACTGAACTTCTCGTAATTTTTTTTCTATACATAGCTTTTGAGAAGTAATCTGAAACTATCATTTGTGTAAAAACATCGCTTTAGAATACCTTCGTATAGTAATTTTCTATTAAGGGAACCTCCTGGTTAAGAGGCTCTAGTGCAGATGTGCCCTTACTTTTCCAGATGAAACAGCATCCGATGCATCCATGGTATCTTGCAATGATGCATTCGTTAGCAATCAAAGTTAATGTCTGTTCAATGCTAATTTTTAAATGCTAACGTTGTTTACAATTGTGGGCAATTAAATTATTCATAATTGGTAATCAGCTGCATAAGGATATCTAGTATTTCAACTTTCAAAAACATACGCTTTTCAGCATCAGTCCTTCAGATATTAATGAGCTGTTCATAAAGAAGGCAGGAAAAGTTCTTCTTTAATTTTTATTTAATCTTCTCATAGGATGTAACTTTAAATAATACCTTGAGTTTATTTTATTTTCATAAGTATTGAAGTTTTAAAATAAAAAAACAGTTTTGCTTCATTCAATTCCTTTGAGTCCCAAAAGAGACAGGAAGAAGCTCATTATCCTTTTCAATTATCATTCTATAATTTTGAAAAAGGTTTCATATTTACCTGTTTTATTTGATTTATTTCAAACGCATGCATCTTTAAATATAATAACTGAATGAATGAATGAATATAATAACTGAAGAAAGATTTCCTTCCCATCTCATTTATTTTGATTTTTTTATTATTAAAACATTTTTAAAACAAAAACTTAAAATAGCAAACAAGTATTGCTTTAAGTAACTTTTTTAACTTTAAAAGATTAACTCTCTATGAATAAAAGAAAATAATTTAGTTAAAATTACCATCTGCAGAAAAAATGATTTTTAAAGTATCTATATCTTCAAATGCTAAAATATATTTAAAATATTCTCTACAGAATTCTCCTGAGAAATATAAAAAGTTCTCTTGGGAAAGAAGTCTTATATTGGTTATTTAAAGCAATTAAGTGTAACTTTGTTGATAGGAACAATTTTATCAGAATTACTATGGAGAAATTTATTTTTAAGATCTTCACTCACAAGAAAGAAATGCTTATTTTACATTATTACTTCATTAAGTTTACTATTAAGAAAAACATTTGAAAGTAAAAAAGGAAATTCTACGTAATTAATTTTTTTTCAATCAACTTTTGGTTGCATATTAGAACAGATTTAAATAACATTGCTCAAATATTGGGGAGAAAAAGGCCGTTTCTTTATATGAGTGAAAAGTAAATCTTAAAGGAAGTAAGGCAAAAATTTACTTTTTAAATTTTAATTCCAATTTTGTCAAGCTTTTAAATGCTAAAATAAAAGATGAATATAAAAAAGGATTTAAAAAAGAAAATATTACAAACTGATATGTAAATCTTTTAGAATAACGATTTTAAAATTATTTAAAATAGTAGAATATACTTTTCAAACTAGATCAGTGTAAATTAGACTTTCGATTTTTGAGATACTTAAAATTTTTATAAATCTAGGTATTTATTTGCAAAGTTTTTACTCTGGTTATATGTAAACGTTCTTAAGAAAATAATTTTTTTATTCAGTTTAAGCAGAACGAAATTAATCTTATTCAGAAATTAAATGAGTGTCATCAATAAAAAAAATTTATTCCATTTATGTTCATAATAAAAAAATACAATTTCTAAATGTTTCAAATAAAATGAGTTTTTTTTCTCTTTAATAAATGAAAAAAAAATTGATTTGTTAATTTCATCTGTATAATAATTCATTCCTACAATACTACTACTAATAATTCATTCCTAATCTGCCTGAAGGCAGACGGCCTTGACCATGGGGCTGTTGCACCAATGAAGAAAAAGAATATTATTAAATGATATATGAACTTTTATAAATTATGTAAGACAGATTTTAATCAAACCAATAAGATTATTAAAAAGTCATTGATAATTAAACTGTACACAATTTGTGACTGAAAATATATTAAAGAAAAATGATTTATTGCAACCCATCACCATATTTCTGCACAAATGCTTAAAGAAGTGTACTGAAATTCTCGATGTATAATATTGCGAAGTATGCTAAAAAGACTCATAAATTTATAATTTATTGCTGACAAAGTCGAAATTCATCTATGAATAATGCATTGAAAATTCAAAGAATACTGATAAAATGAATTGCACATCTACATTGCGTTGAGTGCAAATCGTAAGTTTTTTCTATTAAATTCTTCAAAGAAAGCATTTTTAGGTATTCCATCGATGCAGTGTTCAAAATACTGTGTTATATTATCCAAACCTACGAGTATCATTGAATTAAGATTAAAAGACTCGTTAAGTGTTAAAAGTTGAATTTTTATATAAGGAATATTTGAAAAGTAATAGTTTTATAAGACGATAATGATTGTTATCTTTTATAATATAAAAAATAAAAATTCATACTTTTTAAAACAAATTTTTATTTTTATTTAAATCAAAAGAATAAACTTATATTAAAACTAAGTCATGAATCATTTTAAAAGAGGCTACAAATACTAATTTAACCCTTGAATAAGAATAACAATCAATTTATTGTATTAAAAAATAATATATATTTTACCTCATTTAGATATATTTACAATTTTGATGTAATAAAAATATTATATGTTGATATACATTTAACATGTTCAAGTATATATATATATATATATATATATATATATATATATGTTTGGTGAATATCATTTTGGAATCAAATTTAAATAGCTATTATAAAAATAAAAATTATATCTTATTCTTATTGATCTATATAATTCTTAATGTAAACGTATGACCCTTACTAAATGTTATGCATTTTATGCAAGAAAATGCATTATCATTCATATTACATGTGGATAAATTTTGTTTAAAAGTAAAACTAGCTTGTAAAAATCCCATGACTTTAGTTTATTTTAAAGCAACGACTTTTTTTTTTTTTTTCTCTTTTTGTAACTCGCCTTTTTTCCGTAACTCGCCAAGAAATCACCCGGGAGACATGAAATTCATAATATAAAGGCAGTATTTTATGTGCTTAAAATGTCTAAAAATCAAACACAAAAATGAATAGAAAGAAGGCTGGAGAAAAGGCGTTTTTTATGAAAACGTCTGGCTATAGTAAAGTGTGACACTTGTCGTCCCGTTGATGTACGTAGCTGCTGAGCAATATTACCCACTGCCCGACTCGTGCCCCAGTGGCGGCTGGCGAGCAGGAGGGCCTAGGTCCGAACCCACCGATGGCATTGTTGCACTCACTATTTTCAGAAACCAGGAAACTCGATGGTGTTTGTGACAGCTTGGCTAAAGCATTTAGCATTGATAGTCGCACTACCGTGGATTTTGCAGGTTTTCTCCCATACGACAAGCAAATGTGGTACAGTCACCCATAAAAACCTACCGGTAGGCAGTGTCCACTAAACGTTTTAGTGGTAGAACAGAAGAAAACATTACCCACTGAATGATATTAATCTCTTTCCGCCTGCTGGATGATATGCTGGTCATTCATTCGTTTTTTTTTTTTAATCGACCCTCCTCTACCTTTCTTGCAGCTACACAATTGCAATTCGCTTTTCATGATCTCACATCACTTGTGACGTTTTGTTCTTGATATTTGTTTAGAATCACCTGTTTACTAAACTGTGTGTTAATTGCATCTATCGCAACAAGCTATTTTCTATATGGTAATACAAATTGCATCGTTGTTTAAGTTTTGCACGCCTATGTAGATTATTACTTCAAACTATATTGAACTTAATAATCGGAATTATGATAATATTTAATTGAAGGAGGGTCATTTATTGATAAATATACTCACTCTCACAAAAGTAATAATCCCTTGATTAAAGTCAGAAAACTATAACTTAGAGATAACTTATAGAAACGAGATTTATTTTCTTTTGTTAAAAGATGTTATTGCTTTGGATTTATTCCTTAAAAGGCGAATTAGCAGAACTTGAATTTTAAATTAAATTTTCAAAATCATTTTCTTATGAAATAGAGGAAATTAATCTCATATAAGTAAGTACCGTAAACTTTAAAAGCATTTTACTGAGCGATTTAGTTGTGTTGAAGTTTTTGCACAGTTATGTGTTGAATAATTCTATGATTTATCAAAGGTCCAAGAAGAAAATGGCAATCCATTGTACAAATGAGTAACTATGAGTAACGCAATCCTGAGAAAATGCGCTATGTTTTTCAACAGGCTGGATATCAATGTAAAACTATGCTAAAACCATCAAAGAAGAGAATCCGGAATATCTATGGATCAGATGGAGAGTCAAATGTTTAGCTAAAACGAAATACAGACTCAAATGAAAGAATATGAGATCAACTGTGAAGCAAAAAGCCATGGCTCGATTTTGATTTGGGAAGACATCACAAGAGTGGGGACAGCAGTCATCCGAGGAATAATGAAGAAATGCAGTTATTTGAATATTTCGGAAAGTAATGTACGTCGTAGCTCTTCAGAATAAGGCGGAATCATACACGTTTCAAAACTTACTATCGTTTCGTACCTGCTCCACAATGCACGAAATCATACCTAAATCTTCATTCGATATTAATATCATTGAGCAACTATGAAATTTCGTTAAATTATTAAAAAATGCAGTAAAAACTAAGATGACATAGCAAGAGCCATTTTGGGGTAGTGAAAGGAAACAACACATTATATCACTTAAAATTACAAAAATGCCCTTGAAATTTAATGCTTTTTTAAAAACAAAAAATCTGTCCCACTCATTTACAAATTTTCAATTTTTAAAAGCAGTTTTTGTAAAAAAATTATTTTTTTATATGTGATTACTTACTTTTGGTGGTAGGAATAACGTTTATTTTAAATTAAGCTTGTCTGTCCAATTAAGTATTAAATTATTTTTTAAATTTACGGGGGATAAACAATTATTTTGTAAATAAATATACTTGAAATCTTTCTTTGAAATAAATTAAACTGCTCATCATATTAATTTTGTAGCTGAATGAATCAATTTATTTTAACGCAAATAATTTTTTAATCAATTTTAATTTTTTGAAGACAAAAAAGAATTTAATTTCAATTTAATCAATTTCTTTTAAAGATAAGACCCGAGTTACGAAGAAAATTTGTCTAATACCGATTCAACTACTCCATAGCTTTAGTTTTAGAGTCTGTGATGTCTGAAGTTGAGTTGAATTTGTTAAATATTGATTATCAAAATGCTCAATAATTAAGCAAATATCTTTCTATCGATAATCAATTCCTTAAACGATACCGTTTATTAATTTTCCAATAAATATAGTCGGTTATTTTTCAAAAATATTTTTGTTGTATTCAGTTATTTTTTAATGAATGCCGAACGAGTGACCTTGGATATGGCAGATATACAATACATTAAATGTTATGGGAGGAGGTTACACTAATCTTAATGAAGAATTATTTAATTTATTTATTTTGGTGAAGTTGACTTGGTTGTATCTGTGTTACGAGGAAAACCAATAAAAACCTAGGCAGCCATCCAAACTACAGCTAAATATGAGCCAAAATCTCAGGTCTATCTATTTTCTCAAATGGTCATCTAAATTAAACTAAAGGTAATCAGACACCAAATTTTTCCTGATAAAACCGTAACTCAATTTTGGAGGAAGTTTTGAAATTATTTGAGTTAGAGAATTAATAAATAATAAATATTTGCTTTGAGGCGAATTAAGTTATTAATCTTAAAACAATCTTAATTAGAATACTTTTTTTGTTCTAATGCAGCTGGCAAACGCTTAGACAGCTTGGTCTTGGATGCCTTAAGGCAAGCGCTGCACAGACGTTACTTACTTTGCATTACCCAGGGGCGCGTAACTTGAAGATAAGCCACGGACGCGAGTAACAATGCCCCCGTAACGCTCTACGATCCTATTAGGACCGGGACCTACGGTTTAAAGAATTCCGAACCACTACAAACATCCATGGCACCACCGGGACTCGAACCCGAAACCTGTGGTACCGAGCGCCAGAGTTAATTAGTATAAAAATAAAAATGATAGAAAATTTCCCATTAATTAGCTGTTAATCTCATCTTATTAAAAATAACAAGCTTCCATTCTTTAAAAAAGCAAACTACGTATTATTTCCTCAAAACATTTCAGTGCAAGTTCTGTCCTTATCAGAGCCGAGGCAGATCTTCCTTCTGGGAATGCAGTTTAAAACATATCTTTATTAAGATTTAAAATTCTAATTTTTTTGAATTTTTCAATCATTTTTTAATAATTCAAATGTAAGCTTTTATAAATTCAAAAAAATTATTTTGTTTTTATACAATTCACAATTTTGTTTTTTCTAATTCAAAATTTAAATGTAGTCTAAGCTGTAAATTAATTTTTCTCTTTAATTAATTCTAATCTCATTTTTAAACATAATTTTTGAATTTAAATACTGAATAAATGCTTATCTATTTTCCAATTTTTAAGGATTGTAGCTTGTTTTTGGATGTACTCTATTTATGTATGCCTCAAACAATCCAATAACGTATGATGACTTGTAAGGTAATTGCTCGCACAATCGCCACCGAGTTTCCATTCAACTCAGTTAAATTTAAGTAAATGCCTATATTAAATTAGTAAATTATAACAAATAGTATTTTTTTATTCTATCCTAGTATATATTTGGGGCTCGATAAGTGGTCTTTATTCTATACCTCATTAGTACATTATGCCCCATTTTCCAATTATCTATGATCTGGGGTTTAATACATCTTTTATTAGTAATATTTCACATACTCTGTCCTTAGCGCAAATTCTATGTAATACTGAGTATTGCTTAGTTTCTATCATTAATGTAAAAATTTACCTTTTAAATTTATTTATCAATTTTTATCTTCTGTTGCTGAGGTAAAATAAGCTAAACTTTGAAAAGGATATACGTGATCTCTTTTACTATCTTTAAGCAATGTATCTCTTTTTGCTTCTTTTGCAAATATATTTATAACCTAATGTCGATTTTTGAATTTCTTAATTGAATGAGTATTCCTTAAATAATTAGAGAAATAAGAAACGGAACATAGCAATAAGAGAAAGAAACCTGCGATTAGGTAAATGATATCCAAAATGTATTCGAAAATCTTAAATATTAAAGGTATTACATCTAAATTGCCCAAATATGTCAATTGTTAGTTCTTTTATCTGGTCTGAAATTCATCTTATATTAATCAAAAAAGAATTCAGAATAAAAGAAAGGGAATTATGAAATATTGTTAATATTTTACGAAGATCAGTTTTATTTGTTTAGATAGGCATTGAAATATTATAAAAATTCTAAAAGAAAGGAAAATTAAAAAAACGTAAATTTTATAGTTAAATTTTTATTTTTAAACATCACAAATAAATTTAATAATTGACGGCAATGTTTAAATGAATAAGTATTTTTAAAATATCATCGATAAATAACTTGTATTTTTAAAATTTTAGCGATAATAAAATTTGCATATAAAGAGACTTTGATTAATAGTTGTGTTCAGGATATAACAACTTTAATGAGAATGAAGACATTAGTCAAAACTGGTTATTTAAAGTGATTAGCATAATAAAAATGAAAGGATGAATATTACTTTCAAAACATCCTAACTTCTTGCTAACCTTTAAAGCAAATATTTGAATATTTACTTTAAGAATCCAAAACGTGAAGCAAAATTTCATTTACAAACATAGCAGCTGAAAATACATATAATACCTTTCTAAATCAAAAAAAAAGTTAGATATAAAATGATGTTTTCTTTATGAAATCGTAGTCAGCAAATTAACACATCCACATAAAACATATAAAAAAACATCTTTGTTAAAGATTTCTGTATTCAATAATACATATGATACATTTGTTATCTTATGGTTCCATTTCTTTCTTTTATGGGAAGAAAATGTCTTTAATCTCATAGAAACTCTCCATTAGACAACACCAAAGAAGAAAAATATTTGGTTTTCTTCTCTTCAATGACTAACATTCAAAAGAGCTTTTTGTCCACATTATGGATAAAAGATAAAACTCGTTCACGAAATTTCTTTCAACATTCGAAGATTAAAAATGTTTTTGTTAGCCCAGAGCAAATATGAACGCTTGATGTCCGTTTCAATTTTTCACCATCAGTTTTGTTTTTATATTTTACTATAATGAGTTATTTAAGGAAGTGAATCAATGTGTGTAGATAGTGCTGTTAACACAAAAATAAAGAACTCTGAAAGATAAAAAGCGTTATCATTTTAAAAATATTTTTCTAAATAAATATTTTTACTAATCAATATCATCACTGGTACTAAATTTCGTTTCATGGTATTTTTAACTTAAGAAAAAAATAATACCATTTCATTATCGTATTTATGCGTCTATACCTAGGAAACATATATATCATACTTCTTTGTTTTGTTTCAGAATAATAGTTCGTGGTAAAACATTGACTGACAATGTTTTTAGTTTTCTTTTCTAGTCAATTATTTGTGTAAAAATATGCCTGAGAACAAAACGAAATCAAGTTTTTAAAGCAAAGGATACTGCTTAATGTTTCATACTGATTGATGTTTTCTTTTATTAACTTTTCCCCCTAGAGCAGGAACTTAGACTATGAGATTGCTTTGTGTACTCATGAGTAAGCTTTAACGTCACTCAGGATTTACCACCAGGACCTATTTCTCTCTATGAAGAAGGGCGGGGATTTCTAGGAGAACTTTTTCAGCGGTAACTGTGCCACAATTATATTTCATATTAGCAAATATCGGAAATTTCTCTACTGAGAAAGACCTGATTGCCTTTGTGTTACACCAGCCAAAGAGTAATAAAGTAACTGAAGATTTCGTTACCAGCCGAAACAAGCGATGTTTAGTCAAATTAGCATGAATATTATTGCACCACAAGTGGAGCAGAGCTTGGTTTATGAAATTTATGAACGTACCAGCAATTTGTTTATTTTATGTCAATATGTCTTCTTTACAACAATACGTTGAGCAAGAGATCAAAATTTACCTAGTGAAGATTTGAGAAAAGGAGCTTGTTACAGATAATTTAGCAAGAAGAAAAGCAGATTTCGAAATATCTGCCTACGTAAATCTGAAATGGTTATATCGTTCATTCATTGTATCATTAGATCTTATGAGAATGGCCCACGATTTTGAACTTACAACATTATTTTTAAAAAACTTCATGACATCTTCGTCGTTAAACATTTAACTGAAACATTTGAGAGATTAAAAGTTGCGTGTGAAAAGTAAAGTTTGACTGTTAATATCCACTTAAAATTATTTGCTTTTTTCTTGAAATTAAAAATATCGAAACAAAAGAAGAAAATAAGAGAATAGAAGAGAAATATAGAATCATTTTCGATTTTCATTATTTGAATTCCACTGATATCTTTTAATACATTAGTTTTTGAATGAAGGAGAAATATTGAATTTAAATTCCAAAAGGTGGGCATAAAATAAATCTTCTTTTGTTGCATTTTCCTGCTTCAACATTTTTGAATTCCTATCCACTTTACAAATTGAAGAGTGTTGTTCATTTGACATTTGTCAATCCACAACATCGTTTATAAGCAATCTTTCTCAGGCGTCAATGTTCCAAATTTCCGAAGTTATTCTTGGCTTATTGCCCCCTAGAATGTCACACTGGAGCTATCAACGTGCTGTCTATTCGTTTACTTTTCCGTCACAGCTTTTTGCCACTTGTTCTTGACTAATTTGAAACAACCTTTTTAGTGTCATTTTTGAAACATTTAGTTAAAAAAGGCGTGCTAAGTTTGGGCGTGTCATACCCACTTATCTAGTGCTTAAAGTATTGGAAGTTATATTTTTACAATTCAATGAGATTCATTTCTTATGTATACCTTTTTTTGCAATTTTGAAATCAGTATGAATTCAAATTAAAAAAAAAAAATGAAAAGTAAGGCTGACTTATACAGTAATGAATCCATATTTATTAACCTTTTCCTCATATTGCAAATATAAAGTAAATTAAAAACATAACGCTGTTAAGAAAATTAAAAGATTAAAAAAATTTTTTTAATTTTTACTCCAATTTTAAACATTTAAAAAAGAAATTGTTCTTTCGTGCAACTTAAAAAAAAAAAACTCTTTTGAAGAGCACAAATTCCTATATTAAGAATGATAAAACAAAAGCAATATTGCATAGAAGGAGGAAGGAAAAAAAATCATTTTGTTGCAAATTTTCAAAACTCAACAAATGAAAGAAATCTCATTTAATGTGCATGTGCATTCATAAACTTTTAAATGTTTAAGCATATTATTAACAAACATCTGTGCTGGAAAATGAAGCTTTATAATAAAGATTCCCGACTCTAGGCCAAGCGGTAAGGAGTTCAACTAGCAGGCAATTGAACATATATTGGACTTTTGTTAACGCCATCATAGGTTGCAGCCATTGTTTTAAAAATGAAGTTGATTTGGAAAATGTTACAATATTAGAATGGAACTTTAGGAACCAAAGAACCTGATGGCTTTTATTCACTAGGTAGATAATTTAATAACACGAAAAATTTTAGATACAAAATAATGTACTTTTTTTTTTATCTATTAATGGCAAATATAATGAAATTAAAGCAGTCAATAATAACAAATAATGTATACATAAAAATAAGTTAGAAACGACTGTATCTGAATTATTCTTGAAAATGATTAAACAATTCTTCCAAATTTATAAGTAATAATTCTTTCTGACCATTAATAAATTTAATGTTCATAATTATCAAAACATTATATCAATGCCATATTAAAAAGCTATACGCAAAATGAGAGAAAGATAATTTTGCAATAATTTATATAATCATCCAATGCTTGGATTATTGTCAATCAGAAATTAGATGAAGCCTTGAGTATACAATACTGTTCCAAGTGAGTCTAAAATACTGTTAAATTAAAGGGAACTCTTATAAGTATTGCAAAGTCCCCACAATAGAAAATAAGCTAAGATGTGTTCTCGAATAAATTCTGTTTGTGAGCAGTATCTGCGAAATAAATAAGATTGTTTCACATCTAAATTAATATACACTCATGTCCATAAATTAAGGATAATGAAGTTCAGGCAAAGAAAGAGACAGAAGCAAAACAAATTTGACTTATTTGTAAAGTCTATTTATTAAACAAAAGGTAAAGAGCAAAAAAGAGGCTATATGTTTGACATAATTAATAAAAATTGCGATTTTTACACACTGGAGCAAATTTCAAAAAAGAACCTATTTTACAAAAAACAGTATAACATGGTTAGTATGATGGTTAATATGGAGTATGTCTCCCGGACAATGCAATACAGGCCTTACAACGCCTAGGCATGCTGAGTATCAAATTATCAATCTGATCTTGGAGAATATTACACCACTCATCAAGCAATGCCCTCGAAGTTCCGGTTGACAGGTGGGAGGGGTTGACGGGCTGCAATTCGTCGGCCAAGCATATCCCACACATGCTCTATTGGATTCAAGTCCGGTGAGTATGCTGGCCAAACCATTCGGGTGATATCCACCAATTGAAGGCATTCGTCTACAATGTTTGCGCGGTGAGGACGAGGCGTGGTCATCCATAAACAGAAATTCAGCACCCATAGAGTCCCGAAACAAACGTACCTGTTGTTCCATAATGACATCCCGATAGATGTGGTCTGTCATCGTTACACTTTGAACAATTATGCAGGTCAGTTCTGGAACCAAGAATAATTCCTCCCAAACGAGCCCATCCTGCAACACCGTAACGGCGTCGTTCAATTGTGTTCTCTTGGTAGTAACGGGTACCTGGCGCTGATGTTATAGAACAGGTCGCCCCGAGTTACAACGCCGAATGAGGACCGGTATTTAGCAGTTACTGCCAAAAGAAACAGACGGAGCACAGCATTAGACCTGTCTCGTGAGCTCTCTTCAGCTACCGGTACGACAGTTTCAAGGCAGACCGTGTACAGGCTTAGGGCACATTGGTCTATATGCTCGCAGGCCTGTCAGATGTGTTCCACTTACAGCAACTCACTGTCGTCTGCGATTAACCTGGAGTAGAGAGCATGCATTGTGGACACCGCAACAGTGGTCTGGTGTGATGTTTTCCGACGAGTCCAGGTTGAGTTTGCAGTCTGATTCTCGCCGGACTTTCATATGGAGAGCGCCAGGTACCTGTTACCACCAAGAGAACACCATTGAACGACACCGTTACGGTGGTGCAGGATGGCTCGTTTGGGGAGGAATTATTCTTGGTTGCAGAACTGACCTGCATGTTCAGAGTGTAACGATGACTGGCCCATCTATCGGGATGTCATTCTGGAACAACAGGTACGTTTGGTTCGGGACGCTATGTGTGCTGAATTTCTGTTTATGGATAACAACGCCCGTCCTCAACGTGCAAACTTTGTAGACGAATGCCTTCAATTGGGGGATATTACCCGTATGGATTGGACAGCATACTCACCCGACCTGAATCCAATAGAGCATGTGTGGGATATGCTTGGCCGACGAATTGCAGCCCGTCAACCCCCTCCCACCTGTCAACCGAAACTTCGGAGGGCATTGCTTGATGAGTGGTGTAATATTCCCCAAGATCAGATTGTAATTCGATACTCAGCATGCCTAGGCGTTGTAAGGCCTGTATTGCATAGTCCGGGAGACATACTCCATATTAACCATGTTATACTGCTTTTTGTAATAGGTTCTTTTTCGAAATTTTGCTCCAGGGAGTAAAAATCGCAATTTTATTAATTATGTCAAACATATAGCATCTTTTTGCTCTTTACCTTTTGTTTATTAAATAGACTTAACGAATAAGTCAAATTTGTTTTGCTTCTGTCTCTTTCTTTGCCCTGAACTTCATTATCTTTAATTTATGGACATGAGTGTAAGTGAGCAAAGAACTTCCACTAATTTTCTTTTCAGAAATGTATAGAATGCGGCAGAAGGCATTCGGTGAGCATTCCTATATCGGAAAGAAATGTTTAGAAGTGATATAAACAGTTAAAAAAAAAAGGCAGAGAACTCGTTGAAGATGAAGATCCCTCTGGTCGACAATGAACCTCAACCGACGAAGCTCGCATACGAAAAATTAAAGATTTAGTGCTTGCAAACCATCGATTTACAATTAGAGACCTTGCTGATGATGTTGGAGTTTCAAATGGATCGGTCAATTCCATTCTGGGCTTCAAACGCGTCAAATCTTGATTGGTACCGAAAAACACTGCATGTGCCAGCTCACACTGCTTTGATTCGCCAAAAATGAAGCCCGTATCGTTCCGCAACCACAATATTCACACCGTGCAACTTCTGGCTATTCCTTAAACTCAAAGGATCATTCCGGGGACACTGTTTTGAGTCGATTGAAGAGATTCAACGTGAATTGCCGCGCTTTTAATCCCATCCATGCCGATGACTTTTTAACATGCATTGAGATTGGAAAAAAGTTGGCTTAAGTGCATTTTGTTCGGATGGAATTACTTTGAAGTTGATGAAATAAATTTGGAAGAATAAAGTGTTTTTGAAAAAAAATTGTTCTTACTTTTTGGGCACAGTAGTAAAATTTAGAAATAGTCATGTTTCAGACATGAGTATTTATCAGAATAATTACGATGTCGTATCATTCGAAAATGGAAATCAAAGATATTCCAATATAGCAAGGTTGTAGAATATGAGCTCTTCTTGAAGTCATAAACTATGGAATGCATTTTGAAGTACTGAATCAGATTCGAAAAGGTACTCCTGAGGAAGACTTGAAGCAGATGACAGCTATTTGCAAGGAGGCACAGAACGATTACACCAACCCACCCTAATCTTCTCTTGTAGCATCCATTGAACCGTTGGGTATCCAAATTAATTTTGCGCAGGAGGATAAACAAAGGAGGATTGTATGCAAGACGTCTAGCATTGAGTGTACCCCTCACACGACGCCACCGAAATGAAAGATTTAACTGGCCACACAAATAAATCAGATGGAGTGCAAGTCAAAGGAGATCTTTGTTCTTTACTGAAGTTCTGAGTTTGTTTTCAAAGTTACTCAAGAAGAATGGTGAACTGGCTGGAGTTGGGAAACTTTATGTAATCCCGGTCATATACATTAAAGAGATTTATTTTATGTGTCCAGTGTTATGTGCGAGAACGTGTAACTTTTTGAATGGCCGCCTGTGTGTCTTTTAAATCGTCCCAAAATATGTATCAATTTTATAGTTCAATTTTATCAAGCATCAATCTATCAATTTTATTTATAAGTATCAATTTTATAGACACACCAATCTTGATCCATTAGTTCTACCTTACGCGGGAGCAATTGTTGACTCTTACATCCTACAAGACGATAATACACAGCTCGGCTGGAAAAAATATTACTTTCATGAAGAGTATAGAGGGCCAACACCTTCTCTGACTTTGAACCAATTTGAGTATACTTAAGATGCTCTAGGAAGACATAACGTTCCATTCAAATCACCCCCTGAAAATCATGATCCTCGAACTGCCTCGACACAACAATGGACTTCATTACCCAACTGATTAATAATCACCATTTATTAATTTTTTGTCAAGCTACGTTAAATTTCACTGAATAGCAATTTAACAATCACAATTTTTGGTGGTTTTTACTTATTTTCTGTATAAAAGTATTGTTAGTATTTATTATTGTATACATTTATTAGTGTATAAGTATTGTTAAACCATATCCTGAAAAATGAAAAAATAAATGCATAATAAATCAATAACACATTGCAAACATTTTTTTTTTTTTTTTGCTTAAACTTCAAATATTACTTTATTACTAATACTATTCACTAGATTTTGAAAAAAAAAAAAAAAGATATATGGGAAATGGTTTACGACATATAAGACAATTTACAAAACCAAAAATGTATGCCATTTAATTTTAAGTGGAAGACAAAAAAATTATTTTTTAACTGCCTAAAGTAAATGAAAACTTAACAATGGATATAATTTAAGCTTTTAACATTTTTTGCACGTTTGAAAACTAAAAAAAAGGCTTAACTCTAACGTTGTATTTTCAAACAAATTCGAAAAAGATAAAATTTTCACTCCATGCTACTTCAGCTTTTATTTTTCTTTTACAAACTAATATTTTTTGACTAACCAAGTGAAAATATCGTAAATGGGCTAACAATGCTCCTGAATAATTTAATACTTAAAGTCATGCAATTAAGGATAGATTTCACTGTCTTAAAAAAGGTTTGGATATTTCTTTTAAAAAATGCAATTGTAAATTTTTATTTTAATTGTGAACTTTATTCGCATCTGCTTTTAAAAGAGAGAAAAAAAGGCAGAGCGAGTATTCTTATATTATTGCATAAATAATTGCATTTAGGTAATTTAAAATGGAAAAAAATTTCATGACCATGGAGGATAATCTGATCACTAATTTAATATTTTTTTCTTAATAACTTCAAAGACAGGAAGCCTTAATAAAAGATATGATTTTATTTGTCAGCTTTTATTTCGAAAATTACCATCAATTATTTCAAAAAATGCTTGATAAACTAGGAAGTTTTGTTGTTGAGTTTTGTTATTTAGGTAATTCCTTTTTTTTTAAATCTTAATTATTATTTTAATTTTTTTTATTCTCAAAAAAAGAGATACTTTTAGAAAATAATTTAATTGACAAGTTTGTATTAGTATGCATAAAACAATTTTACAATAGCATTATTTTTATAAAATATTACCCATTAACACATATTTGAACTATATTTTTAGAATTAATTAAAATATGTTTTGAATATTATCGTTTGTGAAGTTTTCGGCATACTGAGATTACAATAATTATTTTATGCAGATAAATCACTTAATAACTACCAATTAGTAAAATTTTTCAAAGCAAAGAAACTAAACCATGCTTTGAAATTATTACTTGCAAAAAGTATTTCATTAAAAATATTATTTGCGTGACGTTTTAGAATTGACTAATTGAATATGGTTCTTTAACAAATACATGTATCTGAAATTTAGTTATGCAAAGTACCTTTAATTGGGAAAAATTCAGTTAAATAACATTGCTGCTAATGAGACTAAGTTTAATATATTTTTTTAATGTTGAACAAAACAAAATAATTCTGATGATTATAAAAAGATGAGAAATGTTGTGAAGAATATAACTATCATAAAGGTTTTATTGCTTAAAAAAGAAAATACAAAAATTCGATCAGAAACATTAAAAATATTATTGTTATGAATTTAATTATGATGAATATTTAGAAATTTTAATAAGACAAAAAAAATTTTTAATGGTGTTTTAAATTGAAGTTATTTTGAAAGCTTTCGAATATCATGAGTTTAAATCCATCAATGCTATGCAGTGATTAAATAGTATAAGATCCCTTATGTGTATATGGTATCTCTTTGGTATACATTCTGAACACTATTTCAGTGTATGGGTTTAGATAATTTTTGTTCTTTAAAAATTTGATTTTTCGAATTTTCTATTATTGCATTTAGTTTCGAGTTCTTGAAAATTATTCCAAATATGGAACAAAAGTTCTTTTTGCAGTGCAACATTTAGGGCACTGTATTATTTTTTAAATTAAAATTTCAGTTTATGCATTTTAAAAAAGAAAATGTAATACAAATTTTCTTTAATATCGAATAGATTTTTTATAATTCGCATAAAAACCAGACGATTGCGGACAAATTGCTAATTTTATCATTTATTTTGATGATTTCTATTGAAAATTAGTCTTCCTCTATGATTTCTAGAATGATATTTAAATAATCAATATAAAAAATAGATAACTAATTAATTTGAGTTACTATAGTTGAAATGCTTCAGAAAACTCAAAGTAACTTCTTGAATGTTACAGAATGTAAACAATAAATTGATACAAATCTGCAAGTGAAACCTAAAAGAAGATAACACTTCCTATCCTTGTTGGAATTTAAATGGAGCATTTCATCTCTAAAGCATTTTGGAAGCCAACCATTATGCAGTAGTTTCGCTTGGATCGTTCGAAATCTCATTTTCTAACTCGATTGCCCCAAGGACTTTTCTCCACACCTGACCAGGAAACCAACCTAAAGCTGCAAGACGTCATCACGGTACAATACAGACTGCTCAAATTGCCGAAGTTTGGATGAGATCTATTCACCGCATTAAATAACTTTAACGAATGCATTGACGTGTATTGACAGTTTCAGAATATGTAACAGTTTTGTAAAATATACATTGGAATAATTTAAATCAGAGATAAATCTGTTAAGTGTGTAAGGATTTAGAGATTCGTTAAATTTATGGGGTGTTTATTATAATTTGTGAATTTCCGTAATCACTTCATCAGTTAATAAAAGCTTCTTTGGCAATATTTTGTTTTGAAATATAATTGAGTTCGAACAGTTAACCATCGGGATTATGAATAGGGCTATATTTTAGCATTAGATTAAAATATAACACTATTCATAATCTTTAAAAATATGATGGATAAGAATATTAATGTTAAGTATAGTTAAAAATGCAGTTAAATCTATTTTTCCTTTTTTGTTATTAAATATGACATGTTTGCTAAAAATACATTTTTCTTTAAAAACATGTAATTTTCTATTTGACTGAAATTATCTTCAAAATTTACTTAGTAATATTTAAATGCTCATTTATTCATGTAATTGAATTCATTTGCATTCGTTTTGTTAACCCGCATTAAGATTTTATGATATGGATTGTTTAATTTATTTATATGGTTTCCTTAAAGGAAATTTTTTTTACAATGGCTGAGAATGGGGCTTTTATAACGGTCTGTGATATTATGGAAGCAATATTGTTGGTTTTGGTTAAACTATAAATAATTCTATACATAACAGATGAGCAATGAAATTAAAAGGACCATTATTAATTACTTAGTTTCCAGCAGAATGAAATAGAAAAATATCCCATTTTCAGCTGTTTATTAAACGTAATAAACGAAGTAATTTTAATTTTAATCGACTGCTAATTTTCCGTGTTACAAACAAGAAAGGCAATAACTATACGCTCAAACAGTATCAAAGTATACATCAGGGTGTCCATAGAGCGAGTGAGGCTGATCTTAAGATATCTAAAAGTTATTTCCTTTCTTGTTAAAAGTTATTCAAGAACATCAAGTACAAGTGATAAAAAATAAAAATATTATTCTTATTCTATCAAATAATTGTGTAAAGAAAATCTTTAACAATTTCACTTTTCCATGGTTGCGATCCGAAGGATATCATCTTCTCCTGAGCCCAGTTAAATAAGGATCAAATTCTATGTAAATGTTTCTTTTAATTACTTCTTTGTCGTCCCTGGTCTATACATTAAAATTGCCTTCCTGTTGGACAAAAATATTCAAAGTAATTCATTAGTGAGATAAATTCACTGTGATAAATGTAGAAAACGAATTTTATTATTGAATATTTAAATAAAATTTTATTTCAGGGATTCATTTTAAAAGTTATTGTATATTTCATTTATTATTTCCAGATACTTTTAACTTGGTTAGAACATTTTAGAGTTTTGAACAAATGAAATATTTTTTTTGTATGCCTAATAGAGTTATTCATATAATAATTTTATCAAAACTGTCATAAATAAAGAAACAACATACAAAAATTATAAATTCAGAAGAAAGTGCTTTTTAACTTCTTATACTGATGGACATAAAAAAAAACAAGATTCAGTATAGGAAATATATTTTTACTACAATTGAAACTTTACTTCATTTGAAATTCCGTAACTTTCTTGAAGAAAATTAGGCTTGAAAGAAACAATATTTTTGTGATAAACAGCACTAATTATTCATTGAGTTATATCAGTAAATCTTACATATAAAAGAATTAAATAAAAAAAACTGATGTAATTTTATCTGAACGTTTATTTAAAAAAAAAAATAAATAATAATGTTCATAAGGCAATTGGAATTAAAATAAGAGTTCTAATTAAAATAAGATTTTATTATTCTCCATTCGTTGCTTGTTGAAATAAATTCTAATTGTCAATTTATTCTTGATGTTTGAGAAACCCCATTAGAAACATATACGTGAATTAATGTAATTTTATCTAAAGAGTGAATAATATATTTATTATTCATATATTAGATGCTTTAGAATTATGGATAAGTATACTATAAATAAATGACTCAAATGTAATTCAGAAAAAGTAATTTATTTGAAATAACGTTTTCAATTATTTAAATTACTTCATAATTAGACGATTTAAAATGAAATTTAAGATTTTAAAACAGATAAGTTTTTTCATTGAATTAAGTGACATAGATTTAAAATGAATTTTATAATATTTATTTTTCCATAATAAATTTCTTCATACGCTTTAAGATGAAAATTCTATGAATACTTGAAAATTTTTGTTTAGGAATGAATGACTTAAGCTAAGTTATAAGGCAATAAACACTCTCTTATATATATCTCCTAAGCATTTTATAACTCCTAAAATCAGATTTACATTATTTAATTTTCTATATATCTTAAACAAATAAATTTTTTTATAAATTTAAAAACAATTCTTTTTCTTCATAATAATAAAATTTGTTTAAATAAATAAGTTTGCGCATAATGGTAAACAAAACCTTTTTTAAATTTGTACGTTTTCAAAACTTCCCCATGCAATTGAATTTTTTGGGAACTCACCTTCCGCCTGAAGAGGGAGCCGACTGAGGATGAGGGAAAAGCTAAAATTGCCCGCCGAGTCCCATGCGTGCGGAGAGAGTGCTGATCAAGTTTGCTGTGAGCTCGCTCTTCTAGCAAGTTTGTAACACTGATACCCTGTAGACGTTCCGGGCTGTCACGTGTGACTCTCTCGTCCAATCAGAAGACGGAGGGAAATATTTTTTTCCTATTTTTAAGGGGATTTGGTCAGGTTTGTTTAGATTATTTTTACATTCCTCGGAAAATTGGGGTTTTCCACATAAAAAGCCAAAAAGAATAATTAGACTGGTTTTTTTAATTATAGAAATATTTCTCATTTCGCAATGCTAGGAATTTAGAATGAGAGGTATTATGGAAGAACGGCTCGCCAATTTATATATATATATATATATCATATCATATGAATTCTTTTTAAACATCTCATTTAATTAAAATGGTGTTACGGAACTAAACTTCAGAAAACTTTTAGGAAAGTACTAAAATTGTTAACTTATTTCAAGTGATACATGGGTAAATTTCAAACCATATGAAAAGAAATGCCATTAAAAATAAGCATTAGTAAACTTCACATCAAAATTAATTTTGTTCTTAGCATCATTACTCTAAACCAGCTATTCTTATTGAATTAACTACAGAAATGCTTATTTCAATATAAATAAAAAACCCTGTATGGATAATAAATAAAATGTACAATAACTTTTATTTTTTATTCATAAAACTTTTATACTTCAAAGCTAATACAAATTAGGACATTTCAAATAAATTATCTTTTGAAACAGCTTTATAGTGAAAAAATAGTTTCTTCTCCATTCACTTTTACTGTGTAAATAGAGCAGTAATTTTCATAAGACATGCTGTGTTCTTGAAACAATAGATTTATCTATTGACTCAAACTTAAGATGTCTTATTGAATTTTCATTTGAAACTTTCTTTAGGTTACAAAATCTTCATTTGTTGGAAGAGGAAAAAGAATATTATCAACAGAAAAAGATTTAAAAAATTAATCACGGAAAATAATATATCTTCGATAAATTGTGCAAATATAAATTGTTCAAAACCCTTTTAAATTTTAAAACTTAAGATTTGGAATATAAATAAACGCGCCTGTATTGTTAATGAACAAAATTTACGGTAACTTTTATTTTTCTGTTCTATTGAACAGAAAATATGTGAACACCTCATTGTACGTTTTGTTGTTTAATTTTTAATTTTACTTTAGAACTTTTATAAGAAATCCTTTCAAATTTATTCAAAAAATAAAAAATTTTCCTGTTGTTATGAATAATATATAAAGCATTATTAGTGACGGAAATAATATAAAATATTTTCTCTCTGTGTGGATTCCAAATTTGAAACAATAAAATTTAGAGAAAAAAAAAGCTTTATTAACTTGAGCTTTCATGCATATTTATATAACAATTTAAGATACAACTTATTCATTCACATATTTTCTCGGAAGTCTAATTGGATTTTAAAATGTTTATAAATGTAAGGTTTAAGAACCTGAATTTCGTATATTAAAGATTAACGAAATAAGTAAAAATATAAAGTAAAAATAACATAAAATTTTATATTTGAGATACAAAACTTATTATTTTTCAAGGATCTTGGGAGGTTAGTGAGAAAGGGATCAGTGGTTTGGAAATTCTTATTTTGAAACATAAAATATATCTGAGAGTCAATTTAATGTCCAAAAAAATTCACTTTTAAAATAAATTTACATAGTACTTCTGATATACACTCATGTCCATAAATTAAGGATAATGAAGTTCAGGCAAAGAAAGAGAAAGAAGCAAAACAAATTTGACTTATTTGTAAAGTCTATTTATTAAACAAAAAAGGTAAAGAGCAAAAGATGCTATATGTTTGACATAATTAATAAAAATTGCGATTTTTTACTCCTGGAGCAAATTTCAAAAAAGAACCTATTTACAAAAAACAGTATAACATGGTTAATATGGAGTATGTCTCCCGGATGATGCAATACAGGTCTTACAACGCCTAGGCAAGCTGAGTATCAAATTATCAATCTGATCTTGGGGAATATTACACCACTCATCAAGCAATGCCCTCCGAAGTTCCGGTTGACAGGTGGGAGGGGTTGACGGGCTGCAATTCGTCGGATGAGGATAGGCGTTGTCATCCATAAACAGAAATTCAGCACCCATGGCACCCCGAAACAAACGTACCTGTTGTTCCATAATGACATCCCGATAGATGTGGCCTGTCATCGTTACACTCTGAACATGCAGGTCAGTTCTGGAACCAAGAATAATTCCTCCCCAAACGAGCCATCCTGCACCACCGTAACGGTGTCGTTCAATGGTGTTCTCTTGGGGGTAACGGGTACCTGGCGCTCTCCATATGAATGTCCGGCGAGAATCAGACTGCAAACTAAACCTGGACTCGTCGGGAAACATCACACCAGACCACTGTAGCGGCTTCCACAATGCAAGCTCTCTACTCCAGGTTAATCGCAGGCGACAGTGAGTTGCGGTAAGTGGAACACATCTGACAGGCCTTCGAGCATATAGACCAATGTGCCCTAAGCGTCTGTACACGGTCTGCCTTGAAACTGTCGTACCGGTAGCTCAAGAGACGAGACAGGTCTGATGCTGTGCTCCGTCTGTTTCTTTTGGCAGTAACTGCTAAATACCGGTCCTCATTTGGGGTTGTAACTCGGGGGCGACCTGTGCTGTAACATCTACTCATATTACCATCCTCTTGGGATCGTTGCCAAAGCCTGGAGATGACACTCTGGGCGATTCCAAGTTCCTCGGATACTTCCAGCTGGGTACGTCCACATTCCAGTCGTCCGATAATTCTACCACTTAAAAAATCATCCAAATGCTTCCTTTGTGCCATAACTATGTGGCTATTGCACTGAAAGGCTTTTAAAGCGCTTGTGAACAATTTTACTTCTTTGCCACCATTCTTATATACCCCTCTCATACACTCTCGTCATTGTGACGTACTATCCGCGCCATCTGGTGGTTTCCTGTAATTTGCATATTCTTCTTCAAGATGTGTGTGATAATTCTACAGGTGAAATTTTTATTTTAGAGTTCAATTTCTGTAAGATTCTGAATTATCCTTAATTTATGGACATGAGTGTATTATCTGTTATTTACATATTTGGTTATATTTGTTTATTTAGGAAATAAGCTTAATATTTAATTAATAGTAATAACTTCTTTAAAATTCTTTTTTTATGTGAGATGTTTATTAAAATTTATTAAAAGTAGTTTTAATATACTGCTAATGTCAGGAAAACAATTTAAAATTATAACTTTAAAGCATACGAAACTATAGCAAAGCAAGCAATTCAATAACTGAAATATTGTGTCTGTTAAGTACAGGAAAAGAAATACATGAAAATTCGGTTTTTTTGTGTTTTTGTTGATGTTTAGATTAAGAAGAAAAATATATTTAAAAAAGCCAATATTTATTTAGTACTAAACATCTAAATGATCTATGCTATTTTTATTATGTCTTTTATTATTTAATTTTTCAAAAATGTAAATAGTTTGATTTTTCTTATTAATTATTTTATCCTTCAGCAATATGTTATATCATAGGGAATACTTTAAAAGTAGTTACATTTATTGACACAGAAGAGAGTACAATAACAATGCACAGTGTGCTTAAAAGAAATTAACAAAGTTCTATACGATTATTTTAGTTTTGAGATGACATTACACAAAAGATTTTGCTTAAAAAAAATCTTAAATTTTGCATAATTTATCTTTATTGATCATATATATATATACATGCATGTTATTTTTGAATTTTTTTTTTTTTAAATCTTTCTTTGTTGATAATATTTTTTACCTTTTAACAAATGAAGATTTTTATTCTTAAAGAAAGTATAAAAGAAAATTCAATACGACATCTTATGGTTAATAGATTATTTTGTTACTTCAAAAGCTTCGCAGGTCTTGTGAAAATGGCTATTACGTTTACACAGTAAAGTACGAAAGATTAATAAAGATTATTTCAGTATAAAGCTGCTTTAAAAGAAACTTTATTTGAAGTGTATTAGCTATAAAGTAATTAATTTTTTATTAGCTATAAAGTATAAAAGTTTCTTAAAAATGAAAAAATAAATAAATAAAAGTTACTGAGAAAAAAAGATTACATAGATTTGAAAACTAAATACACAATTAGTCAATATACAAATTTTAAGCAACACCAACCTTGTATTTGATTTAATTTAAATTAAATATCATGGAAATAATTTTAAAATTAATAGTAAACTTATCATGCTTGAAAATTAAATAAATATTAGAACTTTTAAACTTGCATATCTGATATTAGACAGCGTTTTGATTTTCTATTTTAAATTTATACATAATAATTTTAACGTACGAGATTGGAGTTAGGCTTACACAGTATTCATTTACAAGTTAAATGAAATGAGAAGGAATTGAAAATTTTTATGATCTTTTTTTTCGTTTATAATGCAATACTTCTTCAATTCAAATTTTACCGTAAAATACTAAAATTCCATCTTACAGACATAGAAAATGTTCGCCCTAACTGATAAGTAAAACTAAGTAAAATTATTTAGACATTTTGAGGACTGAACGAAGTTAATTTATAACAAATATACGCAGTGAAGAGCGCATTTACATAAAAAAAAAAAAATCAAATTGAGCAAATATGTAAAAAAATAAAAAAAAAGTTCCGAAATTCGTTTGAGTAAACAATGCGATGTTATAAAAGAACATATCAGTTATTCAAGAAAATTTCCAGAGCTTATATCGTCCAAACCAATTAATGTATCTTAATGATTCGTATTAAAATTTTTTAACTTCTTAGTTTTGGAGAAAATTATTAATACACAGTGATTATAATGTAATTTTTTTCGGAGAACAAATATTATAGCTGTATACATTACCGCGTTAATCTGCTTCAGTATCAAGCGTTCTCACAATTTCAAGACTTGACATGAGAACACTCTTTTTATTCTGGATTGAATTTTCGCTCTACCTGTGCATCCGACTTCAATGGGAATGTCTCGGTGCACTGATTATCGTTGAAGCTTAAATGAAACTTTCCTATGAACTATTTTTTATGGAGATTGTGTATTGTAACACATCTGCGAGATGGCATCTTTCAAAGACATCCTCATGACATCTTTTAAAAGACGTGGTAGGAGATGGATTACAGAGTGCTGAGTAACGAATCAAAGATATGTTGAAATATAATAAGATAATAGTAAAAACATTTTATTGTTATTTTAACTAAAACACCAAAACTCTATTTTCGAGTTATAGTATTTTGTTAACCTGGCAGTTTTTTTAAAATACATTTAGCGATAACTTTAATTACGCTTTCAAAATTGATATCGAGGTTCAAAAGGAAAGAAAAAAATTTCCCCCAGAATTTTTGGTAAATTCATTGCGAGTGATCAAGTAAGGACATTAATGGAAAATTATAATTTTTGCATGAGTTTTGTAAAATATTATTGATTGGAGGAGACTACTTTGATTAAATATAGTATAAAATTTAGTGCTCGATACTTTCTTCAAAAAGATTCTGTCATTGTTTCTTATTATAGATGAATATAATATTAACTAGATATGATGTTTATGTCGTTAGCAAAAATCCCTTAATAACAGAAAAGGAAATTCATGTGTGCTTTTACTACATTTGTATTAGTAAAAAAATTCTTTTCTAATGATTATATTTAAAAAATATTTTTAAAATAAATGATAATTTGTCACATGATTTTAATCACCATTTGAAAAAGAATTGATAGGAGTTTAATTTTCTTCGGATAAATCCATTTTTTTCTTTCTTTGCTCGATTCTAGTGAATTATTTTAAAGATTTCTTACATAATGGTACACAATTTTTTAAAATTACACAATGATTTTGTTTGACATTTAAATAGGAAATGTATAAAAATTTAATAATATAGATGTTGATTAATTAATAATTCATCATTTTACAAAAATATTTGATGCCAATCTAGAAGCAGATGTAAAGAACATATATCTAAGGTTTTAATATGAATGGGGGAGAAAATAAACTTTTCATTTTAATGTAATAACATCGTACATCATAATCTATTTAATTATAGATGATGATGGAAATGATGATAGACGGAATGATGGAAATTACTTATAATTATATAGGCGTCCTTTACTGTCAAAAATAATCTTTTCATATAATTTATATAATTTAAAATTTCAATTAAAAATTACAAATCTCCAATTTAAAATTTCAATTAAAAATTACAAATCTCCAATTTAAAATTTCAATTAAAAATTAAAAATCTCCAATTTAAAATTATTTCGAAAACCAGGATTAAGTTTTCCGCAAATTATTTAATCATCAAAAAACAGATTTTTTAAAATAATTCCTGAAACATTTATCGATGTTCAAAATATGATTGGTAGACTAAATGGACAAAAAAAAATTATCTGATTTTTAAAAGTTTAAACAAACCATAATTGTACCTGATAATTGTCATCTTATATAACTGAGTAATTAATCATATCTGATACTTGCGATCTAATTCACAAATGTACTTCGAAAGAAATAAAACTTTTATTCTTTTTAACATAACCTACACTTGAAACATATTTTTAATAGCATCAAATTCAGATTCCAAAAAATCAAGGACTATAAATGAATGGACTCTTTAATTTGAATTTCAGTGTTTTACATTCTAATCATTAATGGGTCAAATGTAAAATAAAAACATATTCAATATTCAAGATGCAAAATAAATGTAGTAGAATAATATAAATTTTTACAATACTATATTTGCAAGAATTAAATTTTTATTGTTCTTCTAATAATAATGCATGCACAAACCTTTTCTATGAACACGTTAAAATTAAAAATAATAAATTCGACCATATGTAGCATTGGAGCTAAATGACTGTGAACTATCTGTAAATTGGCCAACTGTGTTAAAACTTCATTAAAAAATGTCAAATTATTTTTTCCTTCCAGCTGCTAAGTTTATTTTGAAAGCATAAGCAATCCATTCATCTTGTCAAAAATTGTTGTTGATTGTGAAAGAGCATATATGCGAGAAATGATATTTCTCTTAGACACGATAAAATTGCTTAAGATGCTATATTCAACGCTGCGAAACTTTTTGAAGACACATTTATATTACGTGAAAGTAATTTCCGGTTGTTAAAAGGGATCACATTGTGACTTTCTTTGTGACATACTTTGAATTTTAACAAACAAAAATAAGTATGTTTGGCTAAAATTGAATCAGCTAAAATTGCAAAATTGCATCAGTTTAAAATAATAATGTTGAGTTTCCAACTTAAATAAACTCAATTCCATTACATATAATGAAACTTCACCACCTGAGATTGATTTCTGACAGATAATTTTATTAGCTTAAGTGTTGACAGTCATGGGTAGTTCAAGATTTAAAATTGTTATTTGTTATTCAGCAGTATAGTATGGAAATTTTATTTGTAGTTTGTATAACATAAATAATATCTTATTACATTTAAGGAATTCCAAAAAACAATTTAATTTATGCTTAGTGTGCTTATGAAATTATTCTTTATGTAATTTTCATCTTACTGTTATTTTTCCCATATCTGAAATATTTTACTTTATACCAAATCATTATTACGAAAACAATTGATGCTCTACTTTTTATTATATCATTTCTTCTTACTTATTAATATCATAAAGTTCGATTTTAAAGTAAAATAATTGTTACTCATCAAAAAATTAAAATCTTCTAGCATGTTATTTGAGAAAATAAAAAAAATATTAAAAACTTATAAGAATATTTTACCAACATTTAAATCAGGATTTATTTATTGGGAGTTTCACAGCCGTCATCTCAAAAAAAAAAAAAAAAAAACAACCCGGATATTATTGTGTAAATGTCCCAAGGACTGTCTTTTCCGATTGGTCAATTAGAGTATGATCAATTGTTGAGACAAATGATTGCAACTTTTCCTTTTAATTATAATCCATGCAATGAATCAATAGTTTCCGAGTTTAAAGTAGTGAATGGAATTCGTTAGTAAGATTTACAAATCTCTTAAAATGTAGGAAAGACGTTATGACATATATCTCTTTTAGGGAAATGATAATACCTCGCATCCTTTTGGAGAAGTAACCGGTTAACTTATATTCTAAAATTGATCTAATTTGACCTTTTCCTGCAATAACACATTACAAGGTATACAGCGGAACTTTTCTCATTGTATTTAAATAAAATATATAGATAGATTCATTTAAAAAATATTTAAATCAGTCAACTAATTTCTTCGAAGCAAAGACTAGAACGTATGCAATAAGTGAGAATTCTAGTTGATTAGTCACTTGCTGACAACTCTGTCAGCCATCAGATGTCAAAGCATCTTAGCAAAAGACAACAATAATAATGATAATGTTTAAATGATAGCAAGTTTCTTTACATTACTTTGAGCTGCTAAGTGCCATGCATCTAAATATTTATGAATTTTCAAATGTATATATGTTTTCGTAATTTTTATTTTGATAGTTAATAATATTTATAATATTATTTTTAATTTTTTTTTTCTGCTAAAATTTACAAACAGCACGATAAACAATTGTCGAATGTAATGAATATGTCTTTATTACTTATCAATTATTCTTAAATTGTATGCTGTAATGTATAAGGTGCAACAATGTTTTCTAAGCATTTGATAATAATAAATTTAATTTATAAACTACTTTTTTTTATGTATCCCTATCTTTGTTAAATTAGTTAAATTCAGCTTTTGATAAGAGTGTATGACATATTGCTTCATCATTTTTTTTTTAGAATTCAAATTTTTTTAAATAATTATAAATTATATAAATATGCTTTATACTTAAGAGTTTATTGAATTTTAAAATGTATAAGATATTTTTTTAATTTCTCTAGAATAAATATTACTATTATTATGGGCATTTGAGAGGAAGATTTGTGATCGTCAAATCAAATCCTTTTCAGTCTTAATTTCAAATGGTATTAAAAAATGAATATTCCTTATCATTTTGTATATTTTTCAATTAAAGATTGATACGAAAGTAAATTAGTGTCAATAATGTACATTGTCATATATAACTTTTTCCTGTAAGTTACCCTATTTTATACAAACACCAAAGACATGATAGTATAAATACCTATATCTTATTTTATCTTATCATCAGATCAGGCATTAGCATCAAATCAAGTTCATAGTCCCACTTGTAGCCAGGTAGTAGTGTAATAACTAAGTAAAGATTCGATTCCTGTTTGTGGTTAAAACTTCAATTATTCCATTAAAAAATAAGTTGATTCAATTAGGATTAGAATAGAGTGCCTCTTTCGACAGTTGGTGTAGCTAGTTGAATTCCCCAGTAGAATAAGCAGATGCTTTGAAAGTCCTCGCAATTAGGATTATCCTCTGTTGTAACGTTCAGGTTCACCTCATTTGGTCCTTTTACAGCATCCGAAAAATAGTTTAACATTTGGAGGAGACTGGAATATTCCCAGTTCGATCAATACAAAATGGAAATTCTGTGATAGTGCAAGTGACTGAAAAGGCTGCAAAGCTCTTGTTAAGCAGACCATTTAGAAGGAGACAGGAATCAACAGTATGCAGCTGTATTAAAACAACTATATTTTCCATAAATTACCTTATTTGTGGTAACATTGCGGTAGAAACCATCGTCACCAATCGTTACAAGGTTCTGATGAAGATATCCACGAAGCTTCTGTTTTTTACTACTTTTATGGTAGGCGCAAACTAGTCCAAGAACATAGTGCAGATAGCTGAAGCACATTTTCAACACACCCTCTTACATTCGTTAAAACTAACCATTTGGATTTGATTCATAGCAACATTCGATGATTGGATCCTACTATATATATATATGCGTTTGTTATTTCTCAGCTTCAACAAAGAGAATGCCTCAGCTCTATCTAATTCCGACATGATGAGGAATCAGATAAAACTGAGGCATCATCTTTGAACAGCTGTCGCGATAACGTTTACAGAAAATTGAGTATTCCTTACAATGAGAACAAACTCTCTTCTTGACGACTCTACCTATAGTTCATCAGATACAAACTGTTGTGGCTTTTGTTTGTGGGTTACCCTAAACAGCGTGTCTATCGGGAAAATATTCATAACCATGAACCATGCTGATTTAAAGAATGGCTTCATCTTGCAAATGTGCAACATCCCAACACATGTGTTCGTCATGTGCACATAACTAATGTGCAATTGATGAACACATTATGGCAGAGTACCGATTATGGTTTCTTCAACAGGTGGACATATTGAAAAATTGACAATGTGCATCCTTCTTCCTATCCGTATTTCATACGTAATATGCTTTAGATGCATTAATTAAATTGACATTAAATTGTTAAGGATTATTGTCAAAAACAGTTTCATCACTCGATTTCTCATGTTTTGAAATATATCTCTCTGAAATATGGCACACTTATGAATTGATATATTCTCTGCAATTCTTTGAACACAGATGCTTTAGTTTGCCTTATCTCCAACAAGAGAAAAAATGTAAATAATTAATTATCTTCCAAAAAGAAAAATTGATTTGGAACTCCAGAGTAGTGAAGCAAATAATATTAACTTTTTTTACAAAATTTATCAACCCTATAATTTTTGTTTAGATTCCTCATTCTTAATGTTAATTAATATGTTTGCTAATGTTAATGCTATCAACTCACAATTTTTTTGTATTTATTTTTAAGTGTAAGGCCCCTATTCGAAATATTTTAATCTTATTACTATTCTTCAAACCCTTTCTGTCACGTTCATTTATTGATTTACTCATATACATGGAAAATTGTATATATATCTACTTATATCCTTATATGGGGCCTTAATGGCCGAGCGGCTAGCGCTCTGGCCTCGGTACCACAGGTTTCGGGTTCGAGTCCCGGCGGTACCATGGGTATTAGTAGAGGCTCGGAATCCACTTTGAACAGTAGGTCCCGGTCTAACATGATCGTAGAACGTTGAGACGGGATTGTTACTCCGCGTCCGTAGCTTATCTTCTAGTAACGTCTGTGCAGCGCTTGTCCAAGACAATTGTCTAAGTGTTTGCCAGCTGCATTAGAAAAAAAAATATCCTCATATTGGACGTACACATTTCTGGAACTTTATTCTATGAAATTTTCTTGTTCTATGTTTTACTGAGATATGTTATATATCTACTGGTGTGCCTTTTGGGCTATTTGCATTTTTTGCAATAAGTTTTTATATATTATTACATACATTTTTATGTACATTTATTGTCCTTGTCTAATTCTGTCATAGAATTCTACTTTGTATTTCCAATTTTATTCTTTACTTTCCAATATTTCTGACTTCTCTCATTGTCTTTTTCAAAGATTCCAATTCACAGTATTTACAAACGCTTATATAAATATTGGTTCTCTAAACTTTCAGGTTTCTACATTCTAAGTTACATTCAAATAAATTTGATAGGGGACCTAAATGGTCGAGTGGCTAGCGCTCTGGCGCTCGGTACCACACGTTGCGGGCTCGAGTCCCGGCGGTGCTATGGATGCCTGTAGTGGTTCGGAATCCACTTTAAGCCGTAGGTCCCGGTCTCCTATCACTGTAAGAGCGTCACGGAGCAAAAAGTCAGACTTCTACCTACGGGTGCTCCATCTCAACAGAAGCTGCCCCCTTTCCCTCCATCCGTGAGTCACTCATGGGGTGCCCGTCCGGCACTGCAGGACATTGAGGAAACACAGATTTTATAGGAATGTGTCTAAATTATCGAAATTTAACATTCACAATATATAGTAAGTAATATTTCAGGTATCCATCAAAATTCGGTAATATTTTTCTATTATTTTTAGAAGATTTATGCAGTTGATTTTAAATTTTAAAATACTCTCACTGTTAGTTTTAAGTACCTATCCATATTTTCATTTAAGCTGATAATACTAATATAATATAATAACTGATAATATCTAATTTTTGAAATTTCCTTTTTCCTCAAAACTTTGCGAAAACAAACAATCATACAAATAAATATTCACCATTAATTGTATTTATAATATTTCACACCTCAATTTTTCACTTTTTTGTGAAAGAAAGACAAACAATTACTCATATTAATAACTGCATGCTTCTTAATTATACACACGCATCTTACATATACATTTAAAATACGTGTTATGTACATACTCAAACGCATGGAAATACTTTTACTTTTCATTCAGTAATTTTCGAGAAAATTGACAAAATATGCAAATTCTCTTAATTTTGAACATCATTGTTTATAATCAAATGGAGTTAGTACAAAAACTTCTATAAAGCACAATTCAACAAATTCAACAATACAACATTTATTCGATGAATTTATTTACAATGCAAACTGTTCAATGAACTATTTACAGATGATTCAAAACATTGAATACAACGTTTTGGAGAACATGCATCACTTTCTCAAAACCGCTGTCGGTTTTAGCACCCCTCTCCAACCACACTCCAACAATCAACTTTGCTGAAAGGCCCATCCATTTCCATCTTTTTATGCTTGATTCCCGGATCATGACGCCACTTCATGGTTGGTCTTTTTTTCCTATTGCGCGGCACGTCCAAGATCGTTCCAACCACACTGGAGCCGAACGCAGATATATTCTTGACCTTCTTTTCTGTCTCACCCAGACAAGAATCATCAACCCATGCTTGGTTACTGAAACTCCCACGTCGACAATGCCTTCCGTGACCATATTCCCCACCTCATCTGATACTTTCTGCAATTGGATCGTTTGCATCATTTTCTAACGTCTCAAGACAAACTGTCAGCACTGGGTCTCTAACCATCCGATCACTCGGGGTCTTACTTATTTAACTCCGGGTCTTACTCCCCATCCAGAAGACCATCTTTCATTGTCATCTCCCTCCTTACCCGATTCGATCCGGACATTATCTCTTATTTTTGATTCTCCGGACATTATCTCTTATTTTTGATTCTACGGACATTATCGTAATGACGTAATAAGTCCACATCTTAGAGGGCAAAATAATTTTTGATTAATTCAATAAAATGTCTCTGCTCTTCAGGGAAACTGTCCGTTCGAGTTGGTCTTTAACCATCAATTCCCTTAATAAATCAAAATCTTTCACCCCTATGCCATTCAGCCGTTCCTCAAATATGTCTTTTAAGTCAAACGCAAGTTTCTTTCAAGATTCTTCTGATGTTGAGTGAACAGTATTATACAATTCTAGGCACTAAGCTTAAAACTTTTCATCGCTAAATCCTTCATGTAGTCATAATCATCGGTTCCCTCTTCTGGTTCTCTAGCTATAAACTAAATTATATCCGATAGTAAAACAGATAACATTTGTGTAAACCAATACATTTTATTGAATTCCAACCTCCTAGTTAGGCGTTCAAAAACCACTAAGTAACGACTGCTATCATCGCTCTAGGATTTGAAAATTTTTGTTTTGTTTTCGAAAGTTTTTGTCTTGGAGACTAAATGGTTTGCATCTCGGGCCTGTTTCATTGGTCACTGAAAGGGCACTAGGTCTACAAAACTCTATTCTCATTTTCTTCATTTCAAATTCTTTCCCTCTCTTCTTTTAAAAATATTTCATTTTCATTCTGTCTTTTATAATCAGCTCCAATAATCTCTTTGCAACTTCTAAATTGTACTGCTCAGATTTCATTATTCAATTGCGCAGCTCCAATATTCTTAACCCTTCTATTTCTTTATTTTCTAAATCCCTAGCTAACTATAGGAGATCGCATTTCTTGAAATCTTTGAGTAAGAATGACATTGCAAAGTCATTTCCCTCAAGAAATTTACCTGCTGGTTAATATTTTTACACGGTACGCACAATGCCGTCAAAATGAAAGTTAATAAGGCTCCAGCAGCAACAATTGTGAACTCCTTCCTCGTTAATTCTCCTGTCTGGTACCGATCCTATCAACTGCGCTAGTACGGAACTTCTATATAACACAATTCGGAAAATTCAACAACACACGAATAATTCAATGAATTTATCTACCATGCAAACTATACAAAACTAACAAACTAATGCAAACTAACTATTTACAAATGACTGAAAACATTGAATACAACACTTTGGGGAATATTTACCACTTTCTCAAAAGCCGCTGTCAGTCTTGGCGACTTTAACTTTAATTTTTCAACTTTACTTAGAATTTTAATTAAACCCATTTGGAATCCATAATTTCTTCCATTATAGAAGAGTATCGAATTATTTGTTTGTCAATAAACTATCTATATTTCTGATTTTTTTATTTGAAGAAAACTTTTATTTTGCACGATTTTCATTATTAGAAATATTTTAAATAATTTAGATGATGTGTTATATTCTCCTGCATTGCAATAACTTTTTGTGTCTCTTTTAGTATGTTATATTTTTTACTTTTCTGAGTTGACACAAGAAACGTGTATAGCAACATATTGCATTAGATTTCTTCTAAGATCTTTTAGAAATCTTATAAGACGAGGAGTGCATGCTGTGCTTTATAAATTATATTATGCTGAATCTTGTTATTGAGAAAAACAGGATATTGATCAATTTATGATTTTAACAATCATCAACGTTTTAACATATTGGATATTATTCTCACCGTTTTCAAATGGCGGGCACTTTGACTAGTTGTCACTCGTTACAAGAATGGCAGATTTGTTGCAGATGCAACATTACAATAGTGCACCAGGGCTAGGTGTTACAATGCATTCATCTTTTTCTCAATTTGGAGCAAATACCATCAGGCTTGACATCTAAAATGTTCACGACTTCCACCTCGAGATAAATGGGAAAATATTTCAGGTTTACAGATTTATTGTGTCCATCTTTTCCATAGACACTTTCATTTCGACATCTCTTGCCGAGTTTCGTAACTTAAGTTTGCAAATTCAACGCGCTATTTCACATAATACTTAAGAATAATCAAAAGTTAATGAATATTAACCATCCCTTAACAAATATCGTTAAAGATCACGATTTTTTCTACACTAAAGATATTAAAAAGGGAGTGTCGGATACGTATACATAGCATGTATGCATTTTACATTAATTTAATTAAGCATTAACGTTTAAATAATTAGTAACCTTGCCAAATATATTTTTATTTATTTATTTTTTATTTGCAAAATTCTATGACATTTTTTAACACATTTATAAGGAACATGACAAAATTGTTTAATTAATGAAATTAATCAGTGTTTGTCTAAAATCTGTTGACTTGGGAATTTATTGTTGAAATTATATGTACTGTTTATTGCATACATTATATATTAGAAATATTTTGATACTTTTTATTTTTGTTTATTTAAGAGATCTGAAAAGGAAAATAACGGAGACAAGATTTTCAAAATGTAAGTTTTAAAATTTGTATTCAAATAATTTAAAAATAATTTTGAATAGGAGCTTACAAATAAATTATCCAAATAATTTTTGTTTAAGTATTTGTAAATGTGTTATAGGTATTTTATTATATTTTTAATCAATTTGAAAATGTTCAAATTGAAATGCTATTTATTCTTTGCATCATAAAAGTCAATTAATTAAAAGTTTAGAAAAAGGCTGTAATTCATATGCTTAAACAATAAATTAAGATGTTTAATTATAAATTTTAACAATTTCAAAAAGTTAATTGGGAAATCAACATTGGACAAAAAAAATTGTTAATCAACTTTATATCCCTTCATAAAGTTTTAACTTAAGGTATATCATACATTTTAGTATTTCCTTTTGTTGCAAAATTCTTACAAGTTAGAAACTCTAATTATTTTTTGAAGTAATTAAATCTCCTAGTTTGAAATTAATTTTTCCTAGGATTGTTATTAATTTGTATTAAATAAATTTTATTGAAACCATATTTTTATTTTGAAACTGATGTATGAAGTATTGTTTATCTCTCTAGAAAATGAGCTACTTCTTAAATAAATTTGGAATACCAGCATTCTATAGAAGTTCCATTAAAATTTTCAGTCAAAGAATTAAACTAACTGTTTGATACTTTTTAAAATTTCATATTGGAAAGCGAAAAAAATATCATTTCTACTAGCTTTATTAATGAGGGATTAACTTAAAAATAAAGGGAAAGTCAATTATATTAAAAGCAGCTTTTCAAATGCAAATGAAAGAAATTATTATTCATAATATTTTTAAAATTCGTAAGATTTTAATTACAGTTCTGTCTCTTTGTATATAATAACGGGGTTTATTAGTATAATAAAAAGGAAATGAAAACTAATAATGCTATCGTAACATCGTTTTTTTAATTTAAATCTTATCGATATTAGTTCCTTTTTTTATGTTTCTATTTTGTAGTTTTATAGAATAATATATAGTCATATTTTGCATCTGTGTTAATGAAAAAGAATAATATATTTAATTTTTATTAGAAATCTTTTTATTGTAACTTGGCGATCAAAAGATTAATGGAAATTAAAAGTCTAAGTTGTAAAATCCATGATTTGTATTTAAATGCGATAAGAGAAAAACACAAGTCTCTTGATAAAAGTAAAAATTATTTATTTATTCATAAAGTACTAGAGGGCTTTCATTTAATTTCTAAAAGTATTATATTACAATGATCGAATGTTTTGTGTGCAATTTTACAGTGTATGGAAAGAAATTTAACGATTGTTCAACTGCATGGCAGTTGGCAAGAAGCATGAAAGAAAACTTCTTTGCAGATGGTTTTTAGTAAATAGAATATTTATATGCATAAAGTTTTGAATCTATATCAGTTGAGGAAAACGGACTTAGAACTCGGGTGTATATATAACAATGGCACAAAGAGCATTCAATTATCTTTAATTTTTCAACAGAAGACTTCATTAAAACGGTTAAATAAAAGATGCACATTTTTTCCTGCTTTTCAAATCCTGCAAAAAAAAAAATATCAGTATATTAAATCTTTCATTAAAGAAAAACCCTTAATGCCTCGATGTAAGAAACGAGAAGTCAAAAACTACTCTTAAATTGAAACATATTTTTGAGCTCCCAAAAGGAATTCCATTCTATGAAAAGAAAAAGAAAATTCTAATCATTCGTTTCAAACTGCGTTTAAATACATCCAGCTCGAAAATATTCGAAGAAAAAGAGCAACCAAAGTTTTCGTTCTGCACCTGTCGTGTGTAACACTACATGCAAATGTATGTATATTAGAAGATAAAACCCAAGTAAAATATGAAAAACGGGATATGGGAATTGTTTTAGAGTAAAAGCTACATTAAAGAAAGTCAATATTAGTCTTATTTTGACATTTGGCTTGGTATTTGCCGTTTAGAAACAGGGAAAGAACAAATAATGTACAACGTTCGAAGCAATAACACGCAAAAACATTTCGTTATTACCAAGGAACAAAAAGTTTCTTCGAATCGAGTTCTCTTTTGATGGCGAAAAGTCTGTAAGAATGATAAATATATGAAATATACTGACTTGATGCACAATTCTGGAAGTAATCTTGAGATTTTGCTGAATATAAAGTGTCATAGGGTGTTAAATGTTGATAATTATTTTTTTCAAAATAAGAGCGCACAATTTGCATTCGAATTTAAAATGAAACACTTAAGTTGAAGTTTTTGTGATATCTGGTTATGTTTGTTAAACCTTAAAAAAGTAATTTGATGTTAAATTTAAAAGAACCATATTAATTGCAATTTCTTAATATCACATTTAATCTCTAATAATTTTAAGTATTAAAAGGTGTAATTATTTTTAATTTTAAATTAAAAACTTGTAAGTAGTATATGATTAAGTAGTTTAAATATATTTTCATACTATAATTACAGAATGGTATATAACGTATAATATTAGGGCCCATAAATTGTGCATAATCATGCAGCAAAAATACTAAGAGTTGTTAATGTGAAATTTTTACATAGTATATGGACGACATACAAAATGCAACAAGAAAGTTAAGAGGTATGAAAGTCAAATTTATTTGACAAGTAGCGCAAAGGTGAAATGTTTGATAATAGAGCCCCCCTCGAGTTGATGAACACGAAGAAATAAATATTTTGTGTAGCCGTTCCTATGTAGTCGTTAATTACTGCTACTATAAACCTCAGCTTTGAATAGAAGAGGAGGCTTTGGATGTATTCTGTATATATAGTTATCAAAATCGACCTGGCGTCACAGCAGGTGGTGTATGGTAGGCCAGTCTTTTTGCCAGCTATTGCATCGACGAGATGTGATCGGTAGAGACTGGTCCGGGAAACTGGTCAAAGCAGCAAAGCAATCTGATGGGTGAAAACTAGAATTGTTAACCATTGCACACCACATGCAGTTCCGCATTTCCTTCCCACATATGGCCAGAGACAAACCATGAAATTAAGGGGAGACAACAGGCTCCAAAATTTCAGAAATATAGAGATAGTTGTTCTGTGTATCGGCAATATGCTTTAAAGGAGTGGAGTAAAATCCAATACTACCCTAAATCATAATGCAAGATGAAGGACTGGTATGGCGATGTAAAATGCAAAAAGTTAAGCATCTTCTTTGCACGATGTCGTCAGACTCGGATACGAACATCGTGGTGTTGTAGGCAGAATCGTGTTTCATCTGAAAAGATAAAAGCCATTCATTTGCAAATGCTCGGCATTCATTGCATTCAGCCACTTGTGATCGATTGTCAAAGGTAACAGCAGCAATGAGCGCATTGCTGAAATGTACTGCAAAAAAGACATCGAATGATACGTACTTACAAAGATAGTTGTGTCACATAACCTCCTATGTTTCAGTGCGATCCAGAATACCATGAGTACAATATCTCCTCGAAGGGTTGTTCAATGAAATTGATGCAGTTGTTTCGTTTGGTTGGCCCACTCCTCCTGCCTCCATCGATTCCGTATCCAAACTGCTGTGGATTGATTACGGTAGGCACGAGTACCAATTACTCAAAAGGATAAACTATATAAACCTCAATTCTTCTTCTGTCATACTCAGAAACGTACTTGATTAAGGCCTGTATTTTTCCGAGTCATATTAAATTTTCTCTTGCAAAAATGCCCCACGAAGAAACAATTACAGTACTTAGAAACAATCATTTGTTTTCAGTGTATATATCACGTGCAGGACGTCATTATATATATATATATATATATATATTGTATACAGACGTCTACAATGTACATCGGCCCTGAAATGTTAATAATTTGCATATACAAATATAATATATATAAGTATAATATTCGCTTCATGCCTTTTGGCTATTTGCATTTTGAATAGCCAGCAGTGTATTAGTGTATATTTAAAAAAGTCCTGGTTGAGTTAAAGTAGATAGTAAGGAATTTCTCAAGTTCAGGTTTCAGTTGTAATGCACTGGACAATATTGTCAGAAAATCAAGAGATCTCTGTCTTATTTTACTTCTATTTTTAACCTTTCACTAGCATACTGTTTACACTTCGTGGTATTCAAATTCAATTAATTTTTACGTAATGTAAGAAAAGAGCGCAATTAAATTTTTTTTTTTATTACCATGCTGAATTTGCGTACTATTACTTTGTTACAGCTTTTTTCCCTTTTGAATGTTATGTGTCATCACAGTGATCAAAAATTTATTATGTTCAATTTTTTCATGCGATTGTTTCAATGTCATTTTTAAACTCTTTTTGAATAATGAAGGAAAAAATATAGGATATGTGAAAAGTTTGTCTTTGCTTTGTTTGATGAAAAATATTTAATTCCTTCTAAATAATAATATTAATTATGTATGTATGTTAGTAATGTATTAAAATTATAAATAATATAAATTATGCTTAAATCCAAAAACTTCTAGACTGTTATTTTCAGATCTTGGAAGTACATAAAAAAACCCTTTTTCAATGGATGCTTTTGAATTGACAGTTACATACCTGGAAAAGTTTATGTGTTATATAGAGCTATGAACAGTGTGTTTTATTCACTGTAAGTCTTTTATCTGATAGTTTTCCTAAGGAAACGAACTTAACATGCATAATAGCTCTCATTCAAAACAGGCTTTGAACAAAGTGAACAATATACTAAAAGTACTTAGATGAACGTACAGACAGTCCATAGAATGAAAAAAAAATCCCATATAATGGCTTATCAAAAATATCTTGCCAAATTAGAAAGTGTGATATTTAGAACTAAAAGATTTACTGTAGACGCACTGTACTGTTACGCACAAATATTTTATAATGCATAATGGTCCTGATTATATTCGTAGAAGAATTTGATTCCAACATAGTGATGTGGTAGTCCACTTTTGTATTGATTTTCAGGAATTGCATGGATGCTACCTATGAAGCTACTGAATTGTCGAAGTGAACAGTTCGTGAAGTGTTCACCACGTTCACCAGATTTGTCACATTTGAATTTCTTTTTGTAACACAGGAAGAACGTCATTTATAATATCTCCGTTAGATAAAAGCAAGATCTCGTAGACAGAGTGTCTGTCATGCAATAAATGTTTGAAACAGGCACGGAATTTTTGAAAATGTATGGACATCATGTTAATAATGTGAAGCTAATTTACTGCATTTGTCGCTCTTTTTTAGCATCTACTGTGCTAAACGGATTCATTAAAAGGTGCATTTCCTTTGACCTATCTTTAGTTTTAACTTTCAAATCTTTCTTATAACCACCTAATCTTAAATGTAGAATTTCCGAAAATATATTCCATTAGGGAAAAAAGAAATATTTCGATCCTCTCTACCATCTTTTGCAATTTGGTAGATGTTTTTTGAATATCGTGTATAATGCTGTTTATGGGGATATATGAAAATGGGAAGAATAAAAAATAATTTATTATTGATCAACACACTTAAAATTATGCTTTCTTAATTTTAAAAGGACAAGTATGAAAAAAATATAACACTTAAAAAAATCGTGGTTTCAGCACATTTTAGTTTGTTTACTTACGCTTGCATTTTGTTATTAAATATTGTAATTTGAAATTATTTTAAATATTAAAAAGAGGAATATGGAACTAAGAATGAATATGGAAAAAAGAGTAATATGAAAAGAGGAATATGATATATTATAAATATTTTTACTTAATTAAAAAATAGTTGAATAATTAAATTATAATTCTTCATAAATTGCATCAGTTTTAGTTTATTTGAAATTATTGCTTTCTTTGGATTTTGAGGTATTTATTATAATTTAAAATTTTTTCTGTTTAAACTTTAGATAATGTTTGTTTGTTTACATAAATCAAAAGAGTATTTTTTTTTTTAAGAATATGAAAATAAAACTTTTTATAACATTTGCTTTGTTTCAAAATTAATTTTCTTTGAATGAAATAGGTAGTAAAATAAAATATTTAAAATAAGTAGACAATTAAATAGTTAAAAAATGTATTAAATGAAAGAATTAATTTTTTTCTAAACTGACTTTTGTGGTAATGAGTTGAATAGAATATTATCATTTAATATTTTAACAAAAATTTCAAAATTCTTTATTATTTTTATTTGACATTGCTTGAAAATAAACAAAACAAGCATAATTCGTAGAAAACTTTAATTTAATTTAATGAGTATAAAAAATTTTCATGAAATTTATTGTATTTTAGTATTAAATCTCTTTTTTTATAAAGTAAATGGTTAAACCAAATACAATCCAAAAAGTTCAAAACAATTCGTCTGTCTTAATTGATTTTTCAGTAATATATTGTATCGAATATTATACATTAATAATCTAAAATGTCAAATTTTATTACTTTATGTAAAAGGAAATAATGTAGCATATCTATGCATTTTTTATTCAGTTATATTTCAATTTGAACCAACTATATTTTAAACAATATTGTTTGCTTGACATTAACAAACAAAATAAAATTTTATGTTATAATGATGATAGCAATATTAGTAACTTCTGTAATTTGAATAATTTTTTTTTAAAAAATGAAGGAATATCTAAATTCAAAAACTAAGAAAGATTATTTATTTTTATAATGATTCAATTTAATTTTTTAGCAATTAATAAAATATCGTAAATGAACTATATTTTAAAATTAAAAAAATAGTTTTTAATATTTATAAAATATTTGTACTTTTTTATATCTTAAGTATATTAAAACCAAAAAGGACAACTATACAAATTAAATTGTATTGAAACCTAAATTTTTCATAATTTCCAACTCAAGCGTAATAAATTTTTTAAATTACAAATGCATGACATAACGTAAAATTATAAGTTAGGAATTTATATGTTACAGAAATATATAAAGTTAAAAAGTAAACAAATCAAATTATAAGCTGCTAAAATCAATTACACATTTTGGCATTCAATTGTAATAAATACTCTCCAAACTTTGCGTTCAAATAATGACTGTAGTATAGTTGCATTGAATCTTGAAAGTAATTTAAGGACGTTTTAATGACGCTAGAAACATTTTTAATGCTTCTATTCAAATGCACTGAAGAGATAATTACTATTATCAAGTTTGAAGAGGGTAAACATGAAAGGAAGTAGGATGAAGATGAAATGCAATTGCTACTGATATGTTCCGGTGGTCTGATGAGAGCTGCTTGATTTATGACATTTGAATTGAAGTGATGGTGACAAAAAAAACTTTTATATTTGGCTTTTACGATATTGAAATGCAGAGTAGGAATTTTGGGCTATTTTAGTGTTTTCGTTGCCCAATAAAATGAAATGCTTTTGGGGCTGGCTTCTCCTGTTAGGAGAGCTTTGTAAATTCTTTAAATATTTGCCATAGTCGAAAAAGGCATATGGAACGCAAGAATAAAAATATTTTAAAAACTTTCTTTTAATGTCCAAAAAATATTTCAGTATTGGAAATAAATCATTCATAATTTCTTTCAACTGATATTCACCTCTATTTGTTTATAATTGGATTGTTAGATAACTTAGCTAAATTTTATTCATTAAGATGGTTTTAAAGAAATTTAAACTGTATTCATTTCAATTAATATTGAAAGTAAAATTCTGTATATATTCTAACCCTATAGAAGGCAGGAAGTGAGTCCCTAAAATAATTTACAAATAGTGAGAGCTAAATAAGATAGCAGTATAGTAAAGCCACTTCCTCTGCAAATAATGGCAGTCCTCTCCTACATTTAAAAGCAATACATATACATTTGTGTTACAGGAAAATTCGATTTTTAAATCAGTAATGTCATATGTTCTAGAGAAAATAAAATACCTTTGAATTTCAACCACTTGGAGCAGAAGTTATTTTAGATTGATTCCAAAAAGAGGCTAAGCTCACGGCATTTTAAGAACTATGTGAAATGAAGAGATTGCGAGAGGGAGACTTTTTTTTTTTTTAATTTGACATAGATTTTTATCTTGGATGTTGGCAGTTTTTGCAAAGTGCCAACAATTGTAAGAGCCATTTATCGGAACGAATCTTAACAGAATATTTGACAAACATAATTTTCTACGGATTTAACAGAAAGTTTTGCATCAAAACTGGCTTGGCAACAAAAGAAATTACGATGACACACAATATCTTAAAAACCTTTTTTCTAAAAGATTTCGAAAAAAAATGACTGATACCTTAATTTAAAACTAATTGATAAAAGATAAATGAATGTGAAAAATATAATTAATACTACATAACTTTTCAATTGATAGAAATGGCACTGTAAGAGTCAAATTAAAGTTACGAAACTTTTTCATTTTAAAATTACACAAAACTCATTGTGCAATAAATTGCTTATGATAAGAAAATTCATTCGCAGGAAGTATTTAGTTGGCAACTTGATGATGAAATAAAATGTTTTAATCGATAAATACTGTTGGAAATATAATATATCCACCTTTTCTTTTCTGGTCTTCATTTTTTCTGATTATTTTCATACACTTTTATAAATAGAATAAATTATATGTGTGGCCTTAATATTCGTTATACCGCCATTACTCAATATAAGATGCCCCTTGATAAGATAGCTATTTATATCAAGATTTGTAATTAAGTGACACGGTTGAAATATTTAAAAATACCTCTGTTACTAATAAAAAAGGATTTAGAAGGATAACAATAAAAGCTATCAACTATTTTAGTCAAGTATTTATGAAGTAAAATGAATGACAATAATATCATACATTATTTTTTAAATTGTGCCTTAAAAAGGAGGTAATCTATATTAAAAATAATGAAATGCAGATAATTAAATTCCTAATATGTTTCCATTTAATAGCTAAGTTTTTATAGATTGAAAAAAAATTCATTTATTTATTTCTTTTGCGTTATTCATAAACTTCAAAGTGAACAATTTTATTTTTAAAAGTGCATAATAAATTTTTCAATTCAGTCGGATATTACATTTTATGAAGAATTTCAAGTTTCTTTTAAATAGTTTTGGCTTAAATACTTTATAACTAAATAAAATAAAAAAAACATTCATTAAAGAAAAAAAGTCTCTTTGAAGAAGTTGTCGATAACAAATAATCTTCGTCTAACTATTTTTATAAGAATAAGACTATTCAGTTTTGCATTTTAAATGAAATGGTGAAACCGAAAAAGGATTCTTTTATGCATAATTTTTTCAAATAAATCCACATTACACAGAATAATAAGAAAACTAAAATTCTTCTTTTACAAGCTTCTACTTTAATTTTATTTAAATGTTCTGCATCGTTAATAAAACGTTGTTTTTTAGAGTTATTAGTTGATTTTTTTCTTTTCCATTTTTTCAATTTCACAAAATTCCAGACGAATCGATATGAATTGAATTTGACTTTTTCAAATATCTGTCTCAGACTAACTTAAAGCTAGTGTGAAAGAAATAATATATTCAAAGTTTTTGTAACCATTCACGATTCTTTGCATTTAATACATCGAAACATGCCCGCAAACTACCCATTAAGAAAAAGAATTTTTGTTGGTTTTTTTCGCTACATCATTACTTTTCTGAATACATTATTCCCCTACTATTATTTCTGTTATTTACATTGTTTCATTTTTATTTTTGTAAATACATTTTATGTATTTTACCGGTATATATTTGGGAAATAATAAAGTAACTCCTGAAAAGAAAGAGAAATGAATGAAAAATTCTTAGTTATTGTTCATCTCGTATTTAATATTGATTCGAAAGTTTAAAATGTTTAGCATTAAATATGATGCTGGAAATAATTTATTCCTTCTGCGTATTTTTTATATTTTACAGCACAATTTTGGTATGTCAGCAAAAAAAAAGTTGTGAATTAATTTTTAGTAAGATATCATAATTCGTATAAAATGATTGCTCTGGGGTTTTTCTATATGAATACTTAATAATTCTATAAAACTAATGCATAATTTATTAAATTAAATCAAATTTTAGGCTAATTTGCTGTTAAAACTCGACTTGGTATTTTTTCCATCCTGCTTACTCACATTTTTGTGATTATTGCTTCTTTCAGTTTTTGGCCGTGCTATTAAAAAAATTTGGGTTCTATTGTTTCAATGTTTTGGGAGATTTAATCAAACTATTTATTTTCTCATAGGAATTTAAATTATTGTTTCTTCTTTAGTATCTATAAGACAAAAGATCCAAAAGGCGTGAAATTTGCACCAAGATTACCATTGCATAGAATATGAAATGACTAGCAGTTCAGCTTAGATACACACCATAGGTGCCTGTAATGATACCTACAAGCGCTATAAAAGGGAATACAGAAGGCTACGGGGAGTACAGAATGCTTTTTCAAGCAGTCTTTTTGCATGGAAGTTTCGAAATACCTTGTAGAAGATTATAGGAATCAATCGAGCATATTTTTGAGTTTAACAGTGGAAGAATTGTGATTTATAGAGATTTTAGATTATACTTGAGTGAAATGAGTGCTCGCGTCGAACATAATCAAGCCACGATGATCAGATACAGAATCTTTAGATGCATGAGAATCATCGAGAACGATTGCAGCAGCCTCGTCGTGTCACCACACGTGAAGACAAATATAATGTTCGCATGGCATTTATGTATCACACTGCAATATAAAGCTGCACAAAACTCTGTGTCAATACCCTTCAACGTCATTTGCAGCACAGGGGAATTTCAGCAAGTTGTCCATTACTGCAATTACCTTTGACACACCATAGTTGGCTTTGTTTGCAATAGTGAAATGAATGCCGGACATCGAAAAACGAATGGCATGATATTATATTTTCAAACGAATCACAATTCTGCCTAATACCACGATGTTCGTATCCGAGTTCGGTGACATCTTGACGTGAGGTTGCATAATTCTTGCATTATGTATCTTCAACCGGTCATTCACCTGCCATTAGGGTTTGGAGTTATATTGGATTTTTATTCCGCATCTTCATTAAACGTATTCCTGGTACATTCAACAACTAGTGCTATATCTTTGAGGTTTTGGGGCCTGTTCTCTTACCTTAATTTTAAGATTTGCCTGTGGCTGCTTCAACAGGACAGTGAAAAACTGTAGGTTGCACGTAATGAGCAACAACACATCTTCTTTTAACAGATTGGTTTGTCTTCCATTTCTCTGGTCTGTCACTCATCAAACAAGAAGAGTCGATTATTGGCAAAAGACTGACCTAGTTTAATCTACTCATTGCTACGCCAGACGAACTTCGGCAATGTATAGAAAAAACATTGACATATTCCAAGAACACATCCAAGGCACCTTTAATTCAATGCAAAGGGATGCAGCAATAGTTATTGCTAGTCGTGGCAACTACACAAAATACTGTTTTTTCATATTCCTCAATTTAAAATGGGGCTGTATTTTCAATCATTTCACGTATTTACTTTGTGTTATTTGATTAATAAATTTGATTTTGATGTTTTTGCAGAATACAGAGGATAACATATGTAACAAAGTATTAAAAAAAAAAAATAAAATAGAATAAAATGATAGTTTAACATAAAATGTTTTTTAATAGATATATCCCTGGAAAACATTAAAAATAAGTTTTTAACTCACTGTCTATACACCTCAAAGATTTTCATGTAGTCTAGTGCTTTTAAGAAAGAAAAAAAAAGAAAAGAAAATTCAATAGTGAAAAAGCTGAGTATTAAAAGACCATGAAAAAGTTAATTTTAATTTTAGTCTTATCTCATGCTAGGCTGTAATATATTTAAAAATATTTTAGTTTTATTACTACAGAAATATGTATTAAAATATCATTATATAGTAGTTATTATTCGCAAAGAAGACATATAAAATCCTTTTGAAAAGAATTGATTTTTAAAACTTTTTTTATCAAGTTAACGAAAAATGTATATGAATCAGTCTTCCTCTAGTGATCTTTTCCTTAAGGCAATTCATTAAATATTAAAACTTGGAATGCTTTGTTCGAATTCCTCAGATGAAGTAGTGTTGTTCCATATAAAGGATTGCGACAGCTTCACTGCTAATTTTCTCGTGCAGATCCAACTGTGAAGCGTTATACGTTTAGCAATTTCATTCAGGGTTTTTCTATGAAATAGGCTGGAGCAGGTACTACATGTCACCAATTAAAAATGTACATAATACAAAATGGTTTCGCTTATGGATTCGGATGGAAATTAAGTTTATTTTTAACGACATAGTAATGAATATATTTGTTAGTTTCTGTCGTGAATATTTAATTAGTAAAGGAATATTTAATTTTAAAAATAATTTTTCTTCTTTGAGCATTTTTTACACTTTAAGTGTTGTTATAATTTCAAATTTAATTATTTTTATATTTAAACTTAAATACATCGAATGTAAAAGTTTGCAAAATCCCCTTTTATTTTTTTAAATGGTAGAATAAAAATGACATTTCAACTAAATTAAATAAACATCAATGATTATAAAAAATAAAATTTAATTCAAATTTTGTTTAGCAATCATAAATATTTTGTTCTGTTCGCATATGAAACATAAAAGCGTAATTGATATTTGCATAAATTAAAAAAAACAGCTAGCAATATAATATTTTAACTCAAAAATAAATATCGATGAATTCGTAGAAAAACATTCAATAAAAAAGCCTTTTTGTAAATGGATAAATATCTTCTTTAGTTAAAATCCTAGTTCAAATAGTCAAACTTCGATTAGCAGATAATGTTTATACAAAAATTGTTTCCGTCAATTTAATATTTCACATACTAACGTAATAAAATTGAATGTTACAGTAACAGAATGGTGTGAATAACAGGTTGAAACTAAATTATTAATAAAAACGTAACAATTAAAAAGCTGTATTCATTTACAGAATTTGTTTAATATAGGAATTTTTTTTTAATGAGAGCTTTCAGAAGTAACAAATAAATAAATGAAAGAAGGTTATAATAAAAATGACACGTAAGTAATTAAGCATTTAATATATATTTTGTTAATTTGAAATTTAAATATTATAACATATATTTAAATATTATATAGAACTGCTACAACAAGGGTTCAAAAATTGTAGAAAAATTTCTTATAATACTGCATTCCTATACAAACATTTTAGGCGGAATATTTCATACAGCAAAATTCATTACGAGACAGAGCATTCATCTTATGATCAAAGAAGAAAAAATAAATATTAATTAAAACGAACATGGAAGAAATGAATAATAGTATAATGTACCTTCGATAAATTATTGTTTTAATAAACATATTTCACTTAGTTTAAAAAAATATTGTCGTAGGTGTTTTTGTACTGTTTCTTTCTCTCTTCTGATGTGGATTCATTTAACACCGAAAATTTAGGAACCTAATGAAACATGTGATTTCTCTTTATGTTCAGCAACACAAGGAATTCTTCGCTTGATTCCCTGAATAGAAAAAAAGCATGCAAAAGAAAAAAAGAACAAAACGAAACTCGCATTACGAGGGGCATCTTTCGTTCGAATAATTTAGCCATTTGATTTCACAGGTGACAACATAATCGTCAGCCGAGTGATAAATATTTACGACAAAAAGTTTTTTGTGCCGTTTTCAGGGAAACAGGTGTTCTGGTACTTTCACAGTTTCAAAGCTTCTGGGAAAAAATATTGAGTTTTTCTTCCAACACTCTTCCTTCATTTGGCAATTGAGAGAAAACCAATCGATTTTCTTTTAAAATCACTTGTTTGAAACCCTTCGAAAATTCTTGTTAGTTTACACTTTTTCATTGTATGTAATAAGTTGAGGGGGTTCCGAATATACTGCTCATATATAATGACTAAAGAAAATTAGAATTTCTTTTTTAGAATCTAAAGTAAAGTTTGATGAATTTTTGTGGTGGCAAATTTGAATACTATTAATGTATTTATTTTTTTGTTTTTACTATAGATTTTATTATTTTTATTTAACTTTGAAAATTCAAGAATGGTAATAAATTTTTTTATTGAAGCTTTGCAGTAAAACAAAGATACGTTGGAGATACGTACTAATTAAAAATAAGTTTAGCTAGCATTGATATAACGAATTACGATGATTAAATACGAATTATGAACTATGTACGCGAACAAGGATCTATGCAGTACTGTGACGCTAAGTCCATTTTGCCATTAATTTGCTGTAGATTTTTTCAAATTTTATTAAAATTAAAAAGAACTAATTCTAAATCTTCTACAATTTTTAACAGAACATAAAATAAAAATACAATAAATACAAGGAAAATATTTATCTTTTGTAATTCTAGTTTTTAGATTACTCTACACATAATCCAAATAATTTAATATTTAAATAATTTCACATATAGTTAGGTAAATGTTTGTTTAATATAAGTAGAAACATATTGTTGAATTCATAGTCTGAGGGATTAATTTCACATTAAAAATAATGGATTGAAAAAAGAATAAAAGCTTCATTTATCATGCTGCTCATTAGATAAAATTAGAATTACGTTACTCACTATATTAAACAATATGGCAGAACTTTGTGAGGAGCACAGTTTTTAATTAATATGTTTTTGGCAAGAAATTTCTTACTTTTAATTTTCTTCATAACAATGTTTTTGTACACTATTAACTTTTGATTTTTTTTGCTTTGGTTGCTAAGAAGTCCTACTTCCAACGTTCTTAAAGATAGATATTATGTAATGATTCGATAAATAGTTTGCAGAAAAAAGCAGAACTTTTGCTAAGCTGACGAATAATGAAAAATGACATCAAAAATTTTAAGTATTTGATTAAATTTAAGAAAATTAGATGCTTTTCAATTAATTATCCTTAATTTATATAGATATTGGTCAATTTTACATAGTTATTACTTTAAACAAAATAATTCAGAATATTTTAATCTTAGAAACTCTGTTCGTTCTATCACTTATAAAAAATAATGAAAATAAACCTAAAGACGATCTAAACATTTGTTCATTATTGCAAATGGGATAGAGCTACTAAAATAATCTCTCTCTTGGGAAAGGTATCTTGTTAGATACAAATATAAAAAATGACAACCACTGAAATGAAACTAATTTTTTGGTGATTTTGTTGGCATTTCTCCTACAATTTAAATCAACAAATAATTATCAAGAAATAAAAGACACAACAAAAAAAAAAATTAATAAGCTAAAAGCTAATAGTCATTTTGACTTCTAATTGAAGTATTAAAAACTTAATAAATTAAAGGTTTGCAACTTATTAACCGGGAATATTTTTATGGATGTTTTTCCGATCATTTGAGATAAGTGTATTTTTTGAAGAAATACTTTTTAAAATGATCCTTCAAATGTGAATTAGAATTATAAAATTAAAAATATAAACATCCGCCATCAATTTAAGCCAACGTGCTATTCACTATTTTTTGTCAGAGAAAATGTCTGTAATTATAGTTTAAGGAACTTTCTGTTCTATACAAATGTTTCCAGTACCTACACTTTACTACTTGAAAAATTTCAAAACAAGTTTAAAGTGAAAATAAGTTAAACTAGGGACTGAAACAAATTAAAACAATTAATAAAGGCAAAGGGCTTATTCTTTATATTTTTTTCTGAGAAAATATGACAGAACACAAGAAAAATTATAAATTAGTGTTTTCATATTATAAATGCATCAAAAATACCATGAATAATTGTTATGTGCGTTATTTTCATGAAAGCTAATTTAGTTGAACGAAAAGGATTTCAAATCGTGTATAATTAAATGAATTTCACTCTGTTACGTGTAAAATTAATTTAATTTAGTTTAATTTTTTAATTTTCAAATTGTCTCTTTTAACAAATAATTATAGTGAGACTGAATGAAAGTTACAAATTAATTGAATTGTAATTGCAGTAACTGCATAAAATAATAAACGAGTCAATGTCAATGCTCAAGCACATTTATGTAAAGTATTCTATTGTGTTCATAATTTGCAATTGTATATTTCCTGCTGACGGCACTTCAAGCTTCAACACATTTTCTTGGCAGGCGTTCTATTCTCTATTCTTATTGATCAGTTTATGGAGTGCGAGGCTTTTGATGATGAAAAGCCAGCTAAATTCAATTACGCCTCAAATTGACGCAAAAAGGAAACTCCACATAGCGAGCTAAATATTTGCCATTTCAATGCAGAGGACAGAAATGTTTAATATAAGGAGCAAACAAACCTCCGTAGCGAGAGTCGGCATTATACCTAAGGCCTAAGCTCGTAAAGAGATCTCACCAAACCGCTCAACATATTTTATTGCCAACCGTTCTCTCATTTATAAACCATAACGGTTTGAGAAATTTCGGACATTCTGGCGTCTTCGGCAATTGACCCGCTTTGGGTTGATTTCATTCTCATTAAATGAGTTCCGAAAACTTTTTTTTCCTAAAAAAATATTAAATTTCTTCGGCACAAGAGGGAAAAACATACTAAAGAGCTTGTTCCTTTTTTTGAAATTCTTTTTATACTTTTTTTCTCCTTCACAGTTCGTGTGTTTAAAGGCTCGAATTTTGATGACTTTATTTTGTTTTGCTTTAAAAACCATGAGTTGAAAATTTTTTTCACTATGCCATCAACTATGTGATTAGTTTAAACTTTCCATCTATGTCAATGGCCTCTTTATATATTGACGGAGTTTAAATGTTCCAAATATTCCCTAGCATTAATCTTCAATTGATAATTTTTCAATATCAGGTGTACCGAAAGAAAGCAGAAAAGGAATTCTTTGGGGATTCTTGTTTGTTCTCATTCAAAGATTTAGTGAAAGATCAGAGAAATAAATAAATGAAAAATTTTAAAAGTTAAATTGCAGATAAATTAATTCCTTTAGATCTTTAAGCTGGAATTTTAAAAAAAAAATATGTTTAATAAAAATTTAAGCAGTGTTTTCAGAATTCATGTATTCTGCTATGGCTGATAATTTATAAAAACATCTTATTAATTCTGATTAATGTGAAAATGTGATTTGTAGACATTTATAAAACAATTTAAAAATCTTTTAAAAATTATTTTTTTACACACACACACATCTATATATATATATATATATGTATGTATATATATATATATATATATATATATATATATATATATATATATATATATATATATATATATATATATATATAGATGTATGTGTATGTGTGTATATATATATAGATGTGTGTGTGTGTGTGTGTGTGTGTGTGTGTGTGTGTGTGTGTGTGTTGTGTGTCCTGACATGACTCCTGAGATTCAATGAGAGTATCCCAATTTGATAATATCTATTCATTTCTCTTCGAACAAAAAGTTAGAAGTGAGAAGGAAGAAAAATTATTTGGAATCTACTGAAATTCAACAGGCAGTCCTTCTAAACTTTTTGTTGTAGAAAACTTTCATTTTTATCCAATTAAGCGCAGTTCTAATATCAGAATCCTTAGTTTAATTACTTCCCTTATTTACAGTTTATATTCAAGTGCTGTTTATTCATTTTTTTAATTAATACCTTTTAATCAATACATATCAATACAATTTACATATAATAATATGACATTGTTGTATATGTGAATAGAATATAATATTTGTTATATAATTATGTTTATATGTTTATTTATGCCAAAATTTTTATTATATTTTTATTTAAATGTTTCTTTTTTTTATTAAAATAAACGTACTCAATTGTTATTAAGCATAATACAATACACATATTTCAAAAATCATCTAAAATTCATTTATGCTAACTATTTTTTTAATTATTTCATTGTTCCTATTTATTATTTTTTTTAAAAATTTTAATGTTAAAGTAATGATATTGGATATTATAGAAATTTAAAAAAAATATTTGTAAAAATATTGATTAGGGTTTGCTTCATGTGAAATAAAAGGTACAAAGTGAAAATTAATTGTTACAAAGGTGAGTGTTAGGAGCTCAAAATAAATAACTGTGGATAAATTGCCTTATGGGAAAAGGAAAATTACGAAGAATTAGAGTGTAGTTAATGCAAAGAAAAATAATTCAGTAAAAAACAATCATTTAAGAACATAGAAGAAGCAAGACTAATTTATAATATTTATAAAAAGACAAACAGGGCTCAATTTAATGTTGCGTAAACTTTTTTTATAACATTCAACTATAAATAAAACAGAATCTTTTAAAATATGGAGAATTTTAAAAGAATTTTTAACTATATCTTTCTTCTGCCAAGTTATTATGGCTTTTCTAAGAATGGTTTAAATTTTAAGAATTAATTAGGTCTTTATATTTGACTTTAATTTGTCTACTTTGTTACTACTAATTTGCATTTTGTTAGAATTTCTACTTCATTGAAATGAAATGGAAATAAGTGTGTCAATACAAATTAAAATAATCATAGCGGAAAATATAAGACACAAACAAAATCCTTTGCAAAAGAAAGAGAGCCCCCAGAGAAGAATTTTTTAAAGTATGCCAAAATACTTGAAATTTGTGAGGTTTTCACCTCAACAACAGCTCTTTTCTAACCCAAAAGGATATCAGTACAATACTGATTTTTTTTCCTGTGGAGAAGAAATATTTCCTTTTATTTTTTTATTTCCTCTTGAGGAAAATAAAGAGTGGAGTGTTTCTTTTACAAAGAGAAACAAACTTCGATGATATATAAGGCAGTTGCGATTGATTCCTGTTAACTTTTAAGGAACAATGATTTTGCATTTGTTTCTTTGTGTCACAATTTGAATCTATCTCTGAGTCTATCTATCAGATAAACACGCAATTCTCAAGTTTCCAGTAACAGCTGGTGTTTGAGGCAAACAGTCAGAAATCCATTTTCATTTTTGAAAACATTTTTAGTCCATTGAAGAGAAATTGCATTTCTCAGGAGTTAAATTGTTACTACAATTCTCATCTGAAAGAATGGCTTTTGGAAAGGAAAGAATTAAAAACTCCAGTTCCATTGTACAAGATAAAAATATTTTTAAAAATAATTTTGTTATCTACAAATATTTTCGTAATCTACACGGTTTTTGAAATCCTTTTATCTGCATTTGTATTTATTTTAATTTAGTAAATGTAAATCACTTGGCGGTAGTAAATAAAAATCGAGGCTTTGCATAAATTTTTATATAAATCCTGAAAAAACTCCAAGGATACATAATAATATTTGGCCCGTTAACGTTAACGCAACATTTGTCTTCTTCTGCATTCTGGGTTGTTGATAGCGAACTATCTTCTTGATAGTATTCTTACAGCGTATATATATTTTCTTAATTTCGAATAAATTATAGAAGTTCATCGATTATTTAGATATAATTTCTATTTCAAAAATATGGAAATCTTAGCGAGGTTTTAATGGTAGTAAACATGAATTTCGAAGAAATTTTTTTAATCTGCCATCCACCCATTCAGTGAATGAGTTAATAGAAAACCGTTAGGGAAATGTATAATTTTTACTTCATTATTATTCAGGATTTTGAAAATATTTACACACAATTCAAAAAAAATTGCAACCTAGTGAATATTGAAATACAATGACAAAAAAAAAAGACACAAACTTGCAAAAAACAAAATTTATAAACACATAATACAGCAGGGCTAAAATTATACATTTCCATCAAAGTTCTAGATGAACATCCTCACATATTCAGTTGAGTGGGTGATTAGCAGCCACGACAAAAGTTATAATTTAGCATTAATATAGGTTGACATTTATAAACTTTATTTTTTCAATGTGTTTAGTGTCAAAAATAAAAAAATATAAAATATAAGATAAATTTTTGTTTTTACCTTATATAGAAAGTAACTTTGTTCTTTTGATTTTTCAAATGAAAGCAGTTTCTGAAATATATCAAACCCAAAAAAGTTCCATAAACCCATATGAAGAGGAAAAAATAACTACTTAAACAAATTAGTTCTTAAAAATATTTATTTTCTTAACAAACACATTTATTTTTTCAACAGAGTCACCTGTTTAATTGCTGAATAATGTCAAATAAAGTTAGTAATGATCATTAGGCGCATGAAAGCTCCTTTTACAGTGAATTATAATTAGTTAAGTTGGGTAATTTTCAAATTTGTTGATTTATGTGATCTAGACGAATTTTCTTTTTACAATAGAATTAAACCCAAAATACAAGATTATATTACTAATACAATATAATATAATAACACAATAGAATAGATTATACAATACTGACAGAATTAAAAAACCGTCTATTACCAAGACAGACTGTTTAAACTGTTATTCGTTTTGTTTTCACTCTAGGCCTTTTCCAAAAATTTAAAATTTCATTTCCATTTGTTTTCCTTCCATCATCAAACTTTTGATTCCCCATAAATAAACAAAACTGTAAAGGCAAACAGGAAAATAATTTTATAAAATTACTTCGTTATTTTATGATACTAAAATGATCTAATATCCATTATACTGTATCCACAATCACTTAATCCACTTCCAAAAGATTGTGAAAAATCTTGTATCAGACCGTAACCTCACAGTTATTACGCCTGACTTTCCGTCAAAATATTATTGCACTTTATTAGTCCTTAAATACATTTATTTATTTCGCAGATGATGATCTTCAAGGTTTCGCCAACTTTATAAAATGAAAAATGTTGAGCCAAATGAATAAAATTTGAAATTGATTTAAATTTATACTTCCCAATAATATAAAAGCATAATAATTGGCAGATTTTATCTATTGAAATATTTCAATTCAAAGTAACCCAGAAGGACACAGACACAATAGTGTGCATTTAAGTTCATTAACCGCATTTATTTACATCTAATTCTCTATTTTCCAATGATATGGCAAATTATTTGACATTATGAACAATCCAGAGATATTTTTCGTGGAAATTAATCTCCCGTATTACGATGACTATCGCTATCCCTGTTATATAAATACAAGCGTTTTCTTCGGCTATATTTTATAGCTGATAGGATTATTGGACGCCCTTTTTCAGAATGGTCATCACTATCTCCAGATCCGAACTCTGTGTGAATTCTGGCTTGATGATTACAGCTTAAAACCCTTGTGTTTTATTATCACCAGTTTATTAGAGCTGAAAGTGTAAATGCAATATTGCGGTGCACCAACCATAAAAATCAATTGCTGATATTAAACATGCGCTGCAATAGCAGTACCTGTAATCTGGCAAAATAGCGTTACAATGTTAAATGTTCTTCCTTCACTGGTGGCTTGACTTTCCTCAACTAAAACTTTTTTTGCAGCATATAAAATCCAATGACTTTTACCTCAATTTTCAAAGTTCTTAGTCTAATATTTCTCATTTGTGTTGGTTTAAATGTGAAACTTTAATTATGATTACCTTACATTTTGTTTTTCAGACATCCATTTTGAGTTATACAAAATTTTTTATTGTTATTACTGTATGATCCCAAAATTATTGCATACTTTTTCCTTTAAATAAATACACAAAATTTATATTTTTATTTAAAAACACTAAATTGTGATATGCTGTAACATTTCGAGAAGCTTTATTTAAAATTAATTGGTCTGTGATTTTTGTGTGAACTTATTTCCTAGGACTCCCATCTCTGTTGTCAGCTCCTTTTTCTCCGAATGAAAATGGATTGATTTGTCGTTGAACATTTTGGCTGTAAAAAAGGATCAACTACTGATTGTACTAGAAAAATTATACACGGCTGGAAAAGTTCAACTGTTAGTGTTTTAGCGAATCATTTAATAAGGTCTAAAAGAAGAAGATAGTGCTATCTCTAAAATGGAATTAAGTTTTTAATTTCAAATCTAATACAAACGCATATTAAAAAGGAAAAAAGTACAGTACAAGAAAAATTTCATAGAATATGTTATAAAATTTTGTTTTTTGTTATTAATTATAAGAACGCTCAGTCAGGATTACAATTCAAATTTGATTTGAACCTCTCAAATGCAGATTTTATCTACCTAATAAAATAATAGTACTTAAAAATATACAATTATAAATCCTACTATTTGTACTTTGCTATTAATGTTTTTATTATGCCATATCTTTAAAAGAAAAGTAGAAGAAAAAGAAAAAAAAAAAAGAATTAAATTAAAAAGATCAAAATGAAGAAATGTATTTAAAAAGTTGTCTCAAACATTTAATAATTCGTAGATTCTAGTTTTAATTACTATTAATTATATTATTAATTGATCAAAGTATTACATTATTATATATTACTATTCGATTAACATTTATTATATCATTAATAATATAATAAATAATATTTTAATTATATTATTAATATTGCAATGATTTATTTAATCTATTTTCTATTTAAAATGTCCTAATAAAGTTTTTAGACGTATGAAATAACTTCAAAAGTTTATTATTGAAAACGTTTGAATATATGTATATCTTAAATATATGTATGTTTAGTAAATGCCTATCAAATATTTCAAAAAACAAAAGAAAGCAAATATATTATTCTGTTTCCATCTTAAGCATTTAAAATTATATAAGGATAGCAAATAATAGAAGACTGAAGTAGAATCTAATTCGCTTTTCATGCTGATCAATTCCTCTTGAATTTTCAGAAAGAAGAATAGGATGAAAAGCTTTTTAAAGTATGATTAATTTTGGAACAGAGTGCAATTATTTTTACCTGGGTTAAACTTTTGCACAAAACAATTTAAACAAATTTCAAATATTCTTAAAATAAATTCTTAGCTCTTCCAATGCAGAAACTTCCGTTATCTTTTCAAGCATCTTCCGAATCTTCTCAGAATTATTTTCTTGAGAAGGTTTTAATTAAACTTTTTCGAAAGTTTAGTTTAATTAAAGTAAGATAGGGGCTGGATTTTTTTTTTACTGTTCTGTTATTTCTTTCATCTCTCCGGTTAATTCTTACAAGGGAGGAAACTGTAATTATCCTTCACTGTAAAAGAGAAGCGATTCAAATTTTAAAGCTTCCATTTAGAAATTCTCTATTGTTATCTTCTGCAAGTTTAATAATATGAATTTTTATCCTCTCGGCTGTATTTGAAACGACCCATAAAACAATTTTTTCGCCTTTTCATCAAAAAGTTACTGTTTCTTATCATACAAAAAGATGATTTTTGACACTTTTTTAGGACGAGCTAAAGCCAATTGTTTAGCAACTTTTTATTGCAATGATATTTTCAACAAATAAAAACTTTTTAATATAGAACTTTATTTAATTAAATGCAGTAAGAATGCCCCCAGTAAAGAAATTAAAAATCCGAAATAATCAATTTTCTTGTATCGTGTAATTTTAAAACTAAGTTTATCATGAAAATGATCACTTCCCCCCCAAAAAAATAATAATAAATAAATAAAATAAAGTAAGTAGTATAGTTGTAGTAGTAGCTGTTTTTAGTAGCAAAATATATTATAATTGAAATTCATTTTAATAAACTGAAAGTACTCTCAGTCTTACAATTATATCCCAAACAATACATTTTGAATCCTTATTATCAATATTTTATATAAATCATAGTGCTCATATATATATATATAAAGCCTTCTTTGCGTTTCAGAATAAAATGCATTAATTAGTTAATATGATTCTATATTAGAAGAAAAAAAGCGGAACTTTCATACTGGAGCATATATTTGATGATTGAATTTTGATTAATTTGTTTGATATTGATATAAAAATTGTTAAATAATGAAAACGTAATCTCTTGGCAGAAGACTAGACATTGACATTAATTAGATATTAAATAAATTTTTTCAGAAAAAACTCTCTACTGTGCGTTCTTAGATTTTTTCTAAATATGTTGTGCCAAACTTCATAGCCCTGGAGGCTTCAGTCCAAAAACACAGAGGAAATAACTGAAGCTTCATGTTCGTTGCGATCCATGAGAAAAGATCAACAAGTTAAACTGAGTTTATGCATTATTATTAGACAACCAAATAGGGCCAGCTTCATTATGAAGTACCTGTTTTTCAATGAGGCTGAGAGAAAAATATTCCTACTATATAAATTTTTATATAAGCTGTATATCTCTCATGCCATTAATGGAATAATATGGCTCCAAATAATTGGTAACGAAATTAATGAAATTATTTTGAGTTACAGCAAGTTTAAATTAATTCTAAAGTGTAATTTGTATTCTGAAAGCAATTTCAAATTTAATAATAAACTTAAGGTCATTAAATTATTAAGTGTAATGAAATATTTAAACAGAAAAAAATATTCTAATAGATTTATTTTAATTTAATTTATCAAAAAACTTATTAAATTATGTTAATGGTATTTATATTGTCTGATTAGGCATCAATATATATAATTCAAATCAACAAACTAATTCAAATCTAAGGTTTTGACAGACAATGTTTAATTGTAAAATTTACGAGCAGTTTTAAATTTTTAGCATTTTTAGTTTTTCTTTTTAAGTTGCCTCCATTGTTTTGACTTCTTCGTAAAATTGCACATGAATAAATAAACAAATTAAAACCCAAAAAGATAAATTTAGTATACAAATATTTTACAGCAACAAATAAATAATTAGTATTAAAATAGTTAGTAGTATTATATATAATAATTACTACGCATTTCAAAGCTAAGAAACGAAAAGAATTTCATAAAAGTACAAAAGTAAGGAAGTTCATTTTCCTTTTATCAAGCGGAAGTGTTTATGTTGAATGAACTTATACATAGCTATTTTTCTCACATTAAAAAATATCCTTGCAAAAATATAGGAAAAAAAAAGTTTCGTTTAATTTAATTAGTACCAGAGTAAACCAAAATTTGCAAAAGTGCAAATCTTTCAACTATAACGATATCTAGCTTAAATAATTCCTCGTCTTATTTTAGTAAGCATTATTACAATTTTTAGGCAAACTCAAACTGAAACATAATTTCATTATATATATATATATATGAATATATATATATGAACAAATTTCATAATATTTAATTCTAAATATTCCTTTATTTAAACTTTTCTTTTATGGTAAATCGGTTAATTCCTCATGCTTCGCTAATTAATGTAAAAACACCTGGAAGGGATTTGCTTCGGCGCCATCTAGTGTGTAAAAACGTAACGAGAAATAAAAATTACATCCCGAATAAAAAATACAAGATGCTATTATGTGTATATATATATTAAACATCCTTGCCCTTAAAGAAATTAATAGCACTTGTGGCTTATAATTTCAGTTTTATGGGTTTTTAAAATTAATTATATTTATTTTTAATGTTTTTTTAATAAATTGAGTAAAATAATAATTGCCTTTACAAAAATTAATTAAAAATATGCTATAGTTCACTAATATTCTATATGCTTTACAAATGATAATGCTACATTATAGCCTATGATATGTAGGAAAACTTTCGAATGTGTATTAAAAAAGAATAAAAAAACGGGTATTATTTTAATAATACACAGTAAAGTCTTTTTTTTTATTTTTTATTTTGTTTCGTGAAAAGCAAAATGAAATAGCATATAATAATAATAAACAAATTGAAAGAGGAAAAAAATTAAAGAATTTTAAATTTTACACCATTTAATTTTATTAAAATGTTTTCTAACTTTAATTTTGATTATAGTTTTCCACAGAATTAACTAATAACTTCAATTAAATATATTAAAAATAACCATTAAATAATTATTTACAAGAAATGAAATTAATATAGAGTATAGAAATTAAAACCTTCATATAAATCTACTATCACTTTCAACACTCACAATCGAATGAAAATCATTATAATTTTCATGAAAAATGCACAAAATGTTTTAGAAAATACCATTAGCTTAATAATCTTTATATTTGAAAGAATACTAGTTCATCTAATTGGGTTTTTTTAACAAATAAAGAGTAATTTCTTTAGAAATTATTTTACAGTCATAATATATGATAGTTATTTTAAAATAGTGTAAATTCAGTTTCTTACTATTTTCTAAGATTAATATCAACTACGGTCAGGCTACATGTAGTGGTATTTTTCCGGTGTTTCCCTTCATATGACACGCAAACATGACTGCTGCTGCTTTTTCAAAATCTCAAATCCCCTCCTTCATGAATCAGTCATTAGTAATGTGGGAAATACGAGGTTTCTGGCGCAAAAACTGCTCTACTGCATTCAATTAACACATGCTATTCATCATCAACTTGAAATTTCCTATGAAATTAATTTTTGTCACATTACTTGTCTTTTGTAAATTTCAACCTGAAAATTTACAAATTCTTAATTTTTTGTATTTATGTGAACTGTGATTACTTTATTATGTGGATTTTGTTTTCTTATCCCACTTGGTAGACATCAACATCCATACCCAGTCCAAGAATCCGTGGTGCTTTTTAAGACATATGGTATGTGTTTGGTTGTAAAATATTATCATGCTGCTCACTTGATTTCCATCCAAAAGAATCATTTCTGATTAGGCTGACATTTGATTTGAAAATCTGAATTTAATAATAGAAGTTTTTATCTTTAATGGAAAGTTAATGTTTTTAATATGACTTTCTGTAGTGTAAAATAACAAAAAAAAAAATATATATATGTTTCTAATAAAAAAAAATGTGCATATTATGTAATTTTACCAAGTGTTACATGGGAAATGATAAAAATAAAACCCTACAGACTAACACTTGCAATGCTCGCACACTACTTTAATTACTACACATGAAATGGCTTGCCAGAGCAACACTTTTAAACAAATAAATATTCATGTTTAGGATTCCTGAATTTGATTTTCTAGAAAACTATCCAGAGGTTGGTTCAGCAGTTCTCTCCAGTGAATATTTTTAGATATGACCCACATATACTACAATTCCAAACAAATTGTTTATAGACAGTTTGTAACATTTCCTTTGTTAGTACCTCCAAGCCACTTCCAAGGTATATTGCTGATGTGAAGATCTAATAACAATAATAAAAGTAATTAAAGATATCCCATTTTTTTAGCAGACTGTACAATATGTATGCATATTTTTGCTTAATAAAGTTTTTTTTCACCGATTAGTATATTTTTGATATCCTTAACATACAATGTATTGTACATAAAACTTTTATCTTTGAAAATAAGCATTAAGTTAAGTTCTGTGCATTAAATACAGCCGAATCCGACGGGGAATGTTAAAAGTTAGGCAAAAACTTCAATCTATGTTGCTACCAAGAGATGCATGTATCTGTCGACGACACAAATCTTTCAACATAACTGGTTGAGCTGATAAAAGAAATATTACAAAGAAATACACAAAAGAAAATATAATTCAATACTAAAAATTTTATAGATACAAATTATTAAAATTAAAAGCATTCACACATTATAATGTTAAAATTTAAAAGTACAAATATTATTAGAAGCTAAATTTCACTTCTGTAACTTCTTTTTTTCATAATATCATAACATATGTAAAACATTTGTCCCTCTTTTAAAAACACTGCATAACATCAATTATTGAATATGCAATCTTAACCTCCTAGGAATTGGCATACATACAATGAGTGATTTTTATACCTACTAGTTTTATTACCATTGAAGGCGACTATTTTTTTATATGCAAGAACACTTGTATTATGTTAATATTGGCCTTAATAATCCATCTCATGCACTAAAATAAAGAATCTCAAAAAAAATACAACTTTAGTAAGTCACAATAATAGAAAGAGTGGGGACTTCAGAAGGATTTTTCAGAGCCAATATTATAAAGGGGGAAAACTCACCAGATTGATAATGCTAAAATAATTTTTCAAATTTGGTGTGCTGTGTTGTCAGTTTTTAAAACTGTATTAGTAACAAAATTTTGTTTGCTCATATGCTTGTTCGAAGTCCCTATTATTGAACACAAATGGAGCGCATGAAGATTTATTGATAATATTTTCCACAATGAAATTCTTTTATAATAGTTTAAAACAGTAATAACCTGCCAATCATGTAACCAAATAACCTTGTCCATTACAAAGGTGAAAGCAAACCCTTTACCATTTCACTATAATACTACAACCTTGCACAGGCTGACTTACAGCTTTCCCAGTAAAACACTACTGGCTTAATTTTCTGAATTAACTTACAAAATAAATATTTTATGGTATAGGATTATTAGTTTTACAAACATTATTTTATAGTATGAATTCAGAAAATTAATTTATAATTAAAATTTTTTTAAATAATATCAAGTGGAAAACAACAATTATAAAGGTGCGAAAAAAAACAACACAATTATATGATGATATGCACCTGGTAATGAAATATTAGTACAGCACTTAAAGAAAAATATTTTTATTTCAATTGCATTACTGAATAAAATAAAATATAATTTTTTAAAGTAATTCACACTATTCAATTAATTTTATTATAGTATGACAAAAATTTATTAATATCAAATTATTATTTGTTGTAGAGCAAAATAAATAAACATTTTCAAAATACAAATAAGAATATACCAAATTACCTGCAGACTGAACTAACAATTCAAACAAATTTCCTTCTTTTTTGTGGAAGTAGATCAATAGGCAATTTATTCTGGGCATTCCTTTGCATACACATTGACACCATACTCAATCAATAATTTTGCAATTTCTAAGTGGTTTTGCATTGCTACAATATGAAGAGCTGTCCCATGTTGTAGAGTATTAGTATTTACTCCGGGCCTCTGTTAAAGAAAATCTTTTGTTAAATAACTTTTTAATTTGTAATATTTTTAACACAAACGATTCAACGCTAGGCATAAGATGACACTAACATTTAATTTGAAAGTAATATGGAAAAATAATTTTTTAAAATTAATGATTTGTTTCAATGGAATTAGTATATTTAATTTAAATTATGATGGTATAACATTTTTAATTAAAAAAAGATTGATAAAAATGGGTGAAATTACAATTTACACCTCTCCTCTTTAACCTACGAGATAGATATGCATAGCTCATGCACTTATGCATGGATACGACAATTTCCAGAAGCCAAAATAGTGTTAAACAGGCAGCTTACGGAGTTGTCAACAATTCATGAAAAGTCAAAGACATTTCCATAAAAAAATATAAAAATTCAGGAAAATGTTAAATTCGTTCTAGATGTAATCGGTTTTTTGTCGTGCATCAAAGAACTTACAAATTATGACTGGGAAAGGAGTTTAATTTATAAGGTCACTGACATGCTTTGGAAAAAAATCTAAGCAAGTGATGATCATAACTAGCATGCTTAAGTATGGATGCAGTGTGCTTTCTTTTTACCAAACATAAGTTACCAGAGTATATTATATGTCACAAATGCCCTGCTTAACATATTTAAATTTTTTTTGTACGTTTGTGCACCATTAAATCAAATTTTTTTGCTTTCAATAATATTAAAACTTAACTGCAAATTTTTTATTTTCTAATATTTCTGATTAAAGAAACCTATTTATTTGTCATTTTGTCATTACCGATCAGGAGGAGAATGGCAAAAATATGATGTATAATGATAAACGTGGTAGCAATATTCTTCCAACATATTTAAGAACATTCTACCACATTTTGGTCAGTTCAGCAAATGGAAGGAGGAGGGGGTACTATAACAACGAAAATTAGCTAAAACTTAAATATGAAAATATAGTTTAGAAATTTATTGACAAGGTTTTTATATTTTGATAAATAAAAAAAGCTTTTAATTGAATGTTTTATGTAAACAAATTCAAAATTGATTAAAAAATAAAATTAAAAATTTAGAGTAATAAAAAGCAAAACTAACATGAAAAAGTTCATGTTCACTTAATCAAATAAAAGTCACAAAGGCAAATATAAAAATTAAGAAAATTAAATAATTCATTAATTAT